>CAJNDV010031225.1:11172-35718 GCA_905221635.1 Symbiodinium sp. CCMP2456 | reverse complement strand
CAAGCAAGCAAGCAAGCAAGCAAGCAAGCAAGCAAGCAAGCAAGCAAGCAAGCAAGCAAGCAAGCAAGCAAGCAAGCAAGCACGCACGCACGCACGCACGCACGCACGCACGCACGCACGCACGCACGCAGGCAGGCAGGTAGGTAGGTAGGTAGGTAGGTAGGTATGTATGTATTGCGACGAGTAACGTGAAGATTAGGTCTGGTGTTACATTAGGGCGCGAGCTCCCTAGTGTCTCCACTTCCAGGACTGCGAATGAGGTGTGCACTGATTCCCCACCAACTGTAGTGCTGGCAAGCAGTTAGATCGCGCTTTGCATAACTGCCGAAGGCTTGGTGATGAAATCTTCTGTGTGGAGATGTACAAGCCAACCCAAGGAAACCCTTGAGTCTACTGAGCTCCAGGATCAATCTTCAGTTGCCCATGTAAAGCGGCCCTACTTCAGCATGACCCCTGGCCTGAAGGCTTCGGCTCCGAGGGCACCAAGAGGGATGCTGCCGAGGCGAGGCTGAAAAGACGATCTCAAAGTATGAGAATGACTAGTGCTTTGGAGCTACTTTGGGGTCTGGCGGCGTCTGGTGCTTTTCTTGTAAACTAAACCTTGGAACAGTGTTGGGGTTTGGGTGTCATCTTGTGGCTGCATAAAGCGGAGGTAGTACATGTGGATCCGAGTAGAGGCACTGGCAGGTAAACTCGCACATCTTGAGCCCATGGTCGGTCGCTTATCGTCAACTGAACTTGACAGTGATGTATGATGGCCCACCGGCTTCCTCCAAGCTCTCGGAAAGATGCTAGGGCATGGGCTGGGGATGCAGGCCTTGAGCTTGAGGATTTCGGAGGAAGCTCAATGGATTTCGCAGCTGGCAAGGTTTCAGTAGAGTTGCCCAGTTCCAATGCGGAGTCTGGATAAAGGCATCAAGCCTGCAGCGAGCGCCAGGAAGATGAGGAAGACGAGGACGACGAAGATGAGGAGGACGTCCTGCCTCCCCCGTCGCCTGCCGGGGGCCCAGGAAGGAGCCGCCAGTCGCTCTCGCGCCGAAGCTTTGCCCAGGGTTTGCATCCCGTTTGCATCTCGTCCCGAGGTTGTGCAACCAATTTCGACCGAATCCCTTGCCGCGAGTTTGCAGGACCGATTTGTGACAATGGCTCGCATGCCACAGCTTGTTCGACAGATGGCATGTGGTGTTCCGGGAGGATATGATTCCCAGCAGTGTGCCAGCCTCGCATCAAAACGACTCTGAAGAGAGGTGTTAGACTTGCCGGCTCCTGTCCGCACAGTGATTTAGTATGTGCTGGAGACACGAGACTTCAGAATCCAGAAGACTTCAAGGTGCTGAGCAACTTGCTGCTGCTCCTGGGGAACGGCATCTCTTCCACGCCGCAGACATCTGTAGTCGTGGCTGAGGTAGCGGACTTTGCATTGCGGGCAATGTTGGGACTGTGGACAGGGGGTGTTGGGGAGATCTGTGATGCAGGAAACGACTGCAAAGAGAAGTCACTGCACAAATCATGTAGAGTTTGCACAGGAGAGCATGTCTGTTTGCAGGTGCTCTACATCCTCTCAGTCCTGACAAATTATTCGCACAACTTCACAGAGGAGGTCTTGAAACAGGACATTGCAAGTCGGCAAGACAAACACATGGGTCGAGCCCGGAACGCTGCAAACTATCTGCTGGTCTGGCAGGATATCTGTGGCCTACTGGGAATGATGGTGCTAGGCTGGCTATACACAAGTGTGCCAAGCGCATGCACTGGGATTGTGAGTCCACGCAGCACTCCGTGGCATCGCCAGGCATGGACTTGGCCGGAACGCGTGTGGGCTCTGCTCAGGCCTGCAGTGCTGGTGTACGAATTGATGCGTGTGTCTGTGGGGTCACCGTTGATCTTCACGGTTGCAGGGAGGTTTCTGTCCAAGGGAATGACGCAAGATATGTTTACTGAGCATGATCATGTCACTTACAACGGTGTCGTTGCCTCCAGAACACGCCCGAAGACTCACATCTTGTAGCTGCAGCTCCGACGCCGGAGCAGCAGCGGCAGCAGAACCACCAGGCAGAGCAGCAACAAGCAGCGAAAATACAATGCCTTGGGCCTTGGCCGTGTTGGGCTACTTCACGGCAGTCCACAGGTGTCCAATTAGTTCAACTCGTTTACACGGCGGCAAGCATGCAGGTAGTCGTAGGCAAAGCGAGAGGGCAGGGTCGAGCACAGGTTAAGCATGTACGAGACCCAAATCACGCTTTTCCACATAAGGCGCGGGTGGCGAGCGAAACCCTAAACCTCAGCCATTCCGCAAGGAGCTAAATGTGAATGAAGCGCGGAGACAGACGAGCCACGACCGTGGAAGGTATTGGAAATGGTGATCTCGGACCACTCCAAAACCAAAGTCACTCGAGGACCACGTCAAGACTACTCAAAGAGCAGTCCAAGTGTACTACGAAAGCAAGTTTTCCAGCCAGACCAGTGGCGATGCCGGTACGATTTGTGTACTTTCAGCGTCGGCTGTACTACCACGAATTCTTGTGCGTCTTCTGCAACTGAAAGCGGCGCGTGTCCCAGCCAGACCAGTCGGGAGGTGCTTGAAACAGAGCGAGGCAGTAAAGCAAGAACCACGTGGCCTTGACGGGACTGTGGGCAGCACAATTTGGATGCAACGCATAACCACTGGGTTCAGAGGTGCACTCTTGGGTTCTGTGACAGTAGGCCTTCGTCGATGTTGCCTTGCCTTCAGGGCAGCTCCCTGCTGATTCGGGTGCTGGCGCTGGTGGCCTCAGTTGCTCGGCAAAAATTTGGACAAGCAGGGCTCGTGCGTCCTCGCACTGCCTTGCAGCTTCAGACGGTCAATGTAGTCTCTTCTCGGAGTCAGAAACAACATCCTTCCTACGTTGGGTTCATTTGGGTTCCGTGTTCGTTTGGCGGAAGTGAACCGCCCTTGACAGAAGCTGGAGTTCCGGAGCTGTCTGTTTGAAAGTCTTCCGTATGTATCTGCTGAAACTGCGCTGACTGGAAAGCGCAGGGCTCGTTGCAAGGGTTTTTCAACAGTGGCGCTTCGTCTCATCGCCGCGAGGTCATGCCATCCATCCTTCTGACGGAGTCTGGCTGTGTGTGCGAGGCTGCGCTCGAGAACACTTGTCTAGTGAGTTGAAGGCAAGCGGTCTTGGATGTCTTGGAAAGGAGCGCCGACTTACGGTCTTTCGGCAACATCCCGAATTTCTGGACGTGCCTGCCTTGAAGCATCTGATCGCATCTGCATGTTCCAGTATCAGCCTTTTTTGGTAGTCCGTGCCGTGTGTCCTCCAAGACCTTGAGCAAGACCTTCCTTCCAATGTTGATCGACATCTGCCAGGCCCCGCCCACGGCTCCCCCTCGCCAGCATTTCTGGGGTTGCTTCCTTGAGCCCGTGCTCCACGGACGATGTCGCAAGGCTTCCATGGATCCGTCTGTGCAGTCGGTTTGCATCTCCCTGCTTCTCACCTTTGCTCTAGCCAGCAGGTGACTCAGATTTGTCTTGCAGGGACCTGCTCCGTGGCTCTGTATTTGAGGTCAGGAGAGGCCCGAGCCGGGGCCCCGAACCTCTTTTTGTTCTTCGCTCTACTCAGAGGCATCTCTGCCCCACCGACTCTTGGCTCGGCGAGCCGAGGTTGCAGAGGAACTTAGAGCCGGTTCAGCTCGCGAGCTTCCTCGCAGCTCCGACGCATTGGAAACTCGGAACCAGTCCTGGGCTCTTGCGCTCTAAGGCCAGCTTGCTTCTAACCGAACCATCGACCTCCGTGACGCTCTCTTGCCTGCACCGCCGCCCTGTCTTGGGAATTCGCAGAGCAATGCAGAGCACGACGCAGCATGCAGAGCGGCATTGGCAGGTTGATCGGCGAGCAGACCCTGCGGCACCACTACGACGTCTACGCGCTCCGGCCTCAGCGGCGCCTCTGCCAATTTGCGAGGAGGCGAGATATTTTCGCTCCACGTGCTCGACCTTGACCGCCCAGGCTGCATTTCATTCGGCAGGGTGTTCGTCATGCAATCAGCAATCAGGCGCTGTCAGCGGTGCGGCTGCCGATTATCAAAACTCAGCTTGTTGTGCTGTCCTCGTTCCTTGGAGGGTATTGAACAGAGTGCATGAGACGCACAGGCATCTGCCGACTCCGAGCAGCCAAGTCAGGACAGAGTTTCGAAGCCTTTCGATGAAGATTGCCATCCGTCGACACGAACGTACCTGTCTCAAAACCGGAAGGGAAGACAACAAAAACCTTCTTGAGGAGCCGGCCGAGGCCACAGCTGAGGCTGCGGGCGCGTGCTCGGCTCAGCGCCAAAATCTTGAGTTTGCCTGGCCCAGCGTGTTCTGATTGTGCGGCATGTAGTGGCCGGTTCTTGAGGACATCTGCTGCAGCACCATCCGTAGGCAAGCCGCCCAAGAATGTTTTACAGCCTCAGCCTCAGCCTCACCCGTGGTAATGAAGTCGTCCTGACATTCAGGAAAGTTGCTGCGCAGACTTTGCCAGGAGGCTGGTTTGCGTGCCGCTTTGAGGGGAGCTTGGAATGCGCAAAGGAGCAGGGTGTTGTCTTCGTCCAGGTGGCACAGCGCACGCTTCAGAATCATTTCGTAAGGTGCTTAGCACCTGAAGTTGGCTTCTGTGACAGCAAGAGCTTTGCATTCGCCGTCGACTCTCCCAGGATTCACGGACTGCCATTGAGATGGTGGTTCTGGATCGACTCAAGGAAGTTGTCGTGGCCTGAGAACATCCTGAGACAGTCTTTGGTCCGTTCGAACTCGAATACCAGGCTCAGCAACTGGAGTCGCAGACCTCTGCAGCGCAGGCGAGGTGACGGGCGAAGCATCGCCACGCATTGCACTGTACTCCTGGTACTGGTCGTGAAGTGTTGTCTCGTGAATCGCTGCTCTTCTATTCTTGCAGGCTTTGCAGCAGCTGCGAAGTCTGCTCCTGGACACAGAGAGCGTGACGGCATTTGAGCTAACGTGCAGTGGCCTTCCTCTCATGTTTTCCTTGATCCTGAGACGAGTCGCAACAAGAAGAAGACAGGTGTCTCAAGTGCATTGTCCGCCTACCTCTTCCCTGAGTGCCATTTTCCCGGGAAGCGGCATCTGCAAAGTCAAACCATGGGTGCCGATACCCTGTTCTCGCTGATACAAGGTGATGATGCTGATGTCTGCAAGGAGCGGCTGAGGCAACGAGAGTAATGCGCATCCTTTCGAGCCTCGCTTTTGCTGCAATGCAAGCAGCCTGCTCAGGCTCTTCCTGGAGCACATTGTCACGCCACCGGGAGGACGTGGTCTCAGTAGGACCAGTATACGGATGAATCTCGACTCCGAAGCCCGCATCCTTGCTTTATTCGCTTCGCAAAGGCGCCTTGCAGAAGTTGGTGAAGCTCTGCCAGGTTCCCAGAATTCCAGAGGTGGGACTTGGTCCTGAGCCTGAGTCTTCTGAGCATCTCTCTCTCTCTCTCCCTCTCTCTCTGAGGCGTTTCCGTGCTTCAACGAGTGGAGCAGGGCCCGCTGAACCTCTTTCCGACGCAAGCGTCTCCGGCTGGGGCCCGAGAGGTACGGAGGTCGAGGTCCGAGTCGGTCTGACGTGACAGTATCGGGGGCACCGAGAGCAGGCACTGGTTGCACCGATCAAGGCCATGTATCTGCCCCAGCACCTGCTACTGGCAACTTCTCAGCGCTAGGCTCAGCTTTGTACTTCTTGCCTCAATTCTCCCCGAAGCTGTGCTGACATCCGCCCTAACAGACCCGGCCCCTGCTCACGTCTTACCTTGCCGCCTTTTGGGATCAAAAGCGCCAGTGGCGGGACGAGACACCGGAACTCTGGCTGCGGTCTTAGGACCACAGCGCCGTCGTCCTGACATGTCTGACATGATCCTCTGTTTGTCGGCGATTGGAGTTCGCCGAGGTTTTGAGGGTGCCGCTGCGCTGGATTGGACAACCATGCCGCTTATTGCCCCGAAAGATGCGGCTCCCGTGACGTTTCTGCAGTGTTCTTTGATGTGTATCCACTGATCACGAGTGGCTCAGCGCCAACTCGCTCTTTCCTGGCCAAGGTGAAAATGTCGGCCAAGATGGCCCCGGAGCTTGAGCTGTTTGTTGTGTGCGGCTGGGGCTGCTTGGCTTCCAAAAAAGTTGAGAGCTTTGGCCATGTGCGGCCTGTCCATGTGGTGCTGGCTGATTATGTGCTAACACACCGCAAGGCAAATGTCCGAAGCGGCGGCAGCCCCAGATGTCCTTGCCGCCCAAATGACGGTCAAGGGGCATGTTGCGTCCAAAGGTTGGAACGCGCCATGAAGAGGAAGCCCAATGTAAACTACAAGAACGAGGAGGGCACTGCCCACTGATCCCCGACGTGTGTATCGCCCTCTGCGCCTCCTGTAGGACGGCCTGACACCTCTCTTCAACGCCACCATGTGTGGCTCTGCTGACTTTGTCGAGAAGCTGATCAAGGCCTGTGCGTGTGTTGCTGGAAGGGGTTGGCAGAGTGCTGCAACGCCGCAGTTGAACTCGAGGCCGGTGCGGAGCCCAACGTGGTTGCGACGGAGTACCTTCTGACGCCGCTGGAGTGGGTCACTGCAACGGTGGTTGCAGTGAGAGGGTGCTGTGTTCAGTTCCAGTTCAAGGTCAACGACGGGTTGCACGGTTTCCTTGCATGATCTTGCATGTTCTGTCTTGGGCTGGCGGATGCCTAGCAACGGCCGGCAGGCAGGCACCTTAAATAAGAAGGCACCGCCTAACATAGCCGTTGGTTGCTTTTTTGTTGTGACCTCCGACGCGTGCCAAGGCTAAAGTCAACTATGACGAAGAGCGGGATCGGCGGTTGAATGACTTTGACCAGGCAGGATACTTCATACAAAGATCCTCGACTTCACGCCAGAGCTTTCGAGGTAAACCGACTGGATGACACCTGCCTGGCCGTCCGACCAGACATTGAGCCCTTCCGGAAAGTGAAGCAGGTCGCGGGCGCCCGCGCAGCTGTACGAGTCGTCTCCATGTCACTGCAGTATCCATCTTGGAAGGTGTTGGAGAAAAATGGGGGTGTTGAGGCGAAAGCCTTTTCCAACAATCCGAAGATCAAACCAGCCCCTCGGAACGACTTACGAACACTTCCCCTTTGTGGGACAACAGGGCATGGGCCTCAGGATGGCTCCATCGATGGAGGCAAGCCATCGGAGCTTAGATCCTACAAACTGCCCCTTGTCAGCACCATCGCGCATGAGAGACCCAGCACGCCAAGCGAGCAAGCAGCCCGGCGCATGAGTGTTTGCCGGGACTAACGAGGTCGGCAGATGGTTCCTATACTGCTTCTCATTACCTCCGCTCGGGCAAGTTTGACATGTTGAAGTACGAGGCACGCGCAATTCAGTCAATCCGTGACCTTGAACGACCTTGACAGCTCGAGGATGGCCGACTGGTGGAGTGCGAGTACGACAATGCCTCAGTTTACAGACGTGACACGATGAGGGCACACCCCAGTCTGTGTTTCAAAAAACTCGCTCTTAGCATTGGCCTCAGGATCCGAAGACGGGACACTGGGAAGGCTATGAGGCAGCTGCCACAGCGACGGCATGAACGAGTGAGTGACGGGGAGCTGACCGCCGGCGCAGTGTGGGCTCCCGTTTCGGTCGCCAGGATCCATACTGTGAAACAGGCTGAAATTTGCACGGTTCACTTCTTCCTTGACCAGACTCTGGAGACCAGAACCGCCCTGCAACAGATCAGAAGGCCGCGTTGCGGAATAATCATCACGTGCAGAACAGCAAAAACCCTGCTGTTGAGCCAGGAGTATGGCCCACTGATCTTTGTGTGTCTGCTGTAGGGTTGTGACCTCTAGTCGCGTGCCTTGAAAAGCAGCCGAGAGAAGAGACGAAGTGATGGGAGGCTCTCCTGAGGCTACCTTTTTCTGAGCGACAGTGAAGATGTCTTGCAATCTCTCTCTCTCTCTCTCTCTCTCGTCCTGTGGGTGTGAGGCACGTGTTGCTCTTGCTTTGAGGTGTGTTTGCAATGTTGCTGCTGCTGCTGCTGCTGCTGCTGCTGCTGCTGCTGCTGCTGCTGCGGTTGCAACCCTGAAACAGCAAGGGCGGCGGATGCTCGGAGTCGGCGAGTGGACCCGATGGACAGCTTGTCGGGTGCCCAGCTTTGCTGCATTTCGAGCGCCAGCCCCTGCCCTTTCATAACTCTTAAGTCGTAAGCTTCAAGCCAAGGAGACTGTCCAGCTCCCGATCCGGGATAGGCGCCATGTTGGCGAACGCTCGCAGTGAGGCGCGTTAAAGGAACCTTAAGCTTCGGTCTGTGCTCTGGAAGGCTCGATGTCGTCACCGCTTCTGTCCGTGCTTCGGCTGTTGGCGAAGCCGGTCAAGGCTGCCGGGTTTGTGGGATCCCGCACAGGTTTGGCCTAGTCCCCTGGGGCTTGGGCCTGCTTTCGAAAGTACACCTGGGCTGGGCCAGGAGAGTGTGCTTTTCAAGTGCTTGCGCTGTGCCATACGGATATCCAAAGCATAGCAGATGGAGCAAGGCATCAATGAAGTCTGTCTTCAGCTTGCTCCCCAATCCGAGTGAAGTATGCAGAGCACCGACATGCATGGACCCCATAATTATCCTGGATTAGATTGTGAGGATTATCACAAACAGTTGAACAGTTGCCAGCATGGTGCCATGGTCTGAGTCTGCTGTCTTGCCAACTGGGCCGGAATGGTGGAACTCTCTGTGCTGCCTGCGCTAAATGCCTTCTGCCCGGTCGTCGCAAGCGAGCTCCAGAAGCCGCCAGAGCTCAAGCGTTTCGCTCTCCAAGGCTTCCAAAGATGCATCGCAGGAACTTGGCCAGGAAGTGGCCACAAGCGAGAAAGAGCTCCCTGCCCCGGCAAGCCCACCTGCAGGCACTTGGCAGTCCGAGCAGGAGCCGGCCGACAAAGAGGACTCGGCCGACGCTGAGCCGTCATCGGCTCCCCTGGAAGCGCACGGAGTGCACGAAGTGGAAGAGGCGAGCGAAACCTTGCCAGGGCAGCCCGATGAGCCACAATGGGCAGGCCATGCCTCCATAGAAAGTGAGGAATCGCCACGACCTGCCGAGGATAGCTTGGCTGGAACTCGTGATGCAGATGAAACATTACAGAGACCCTTGGAAGTGCACCCTCCCGAGCTGGAAGAGGAATCGCCAGGACCTCCGGCTCACCGGCTGGACTCCTTTCAGATGGATCTCTCTGATACCGAGGATGTGCCAAACACGGAAGTCCGCGTACCGGTGAGCCCTCTGAGCGATGAGGCCTACGAGGGCTACGGAGTTTATTCGTCCATGGTGCGGTTCTCAGATCCGGGCTCACATTCGCGTGAGTCGTTACCCGGACTCCTGGACCATGCAACTAACCCACATCAGCCTCCCTCGGAAGGGAGTTCCTCCGTGAATCTGAAGTCCAAGTTCAAATCCAGCCGCATGACCACAAAGTCTTTGGGATCTTTGGACATCCGACGGAATGTCTCCTCGCCTGTGCAAGGGAGCTCGTCCCGAGGACTTGGCATGAAGATGCAGTCTGCACGGGCGGTCCGTGACCTGATTCCTTCAGCTGAGATGGCACGGCGATCGCTGACAATAAATTCTGGCGGGGTATCTCCCACAGCCAAGAAAGATGTACCCGAGCTTCCCAGAGGCAGCAGCTTGAAGCAACTGCGCCCGGTCACGTCCATAAGACCTCCGAGGTCACGCCCAGTTTCCTGGGTGGATCGGAAGCAGCACGTAAGCGAAGTTCGGACAGCCCAGATGGATTTAGGCTGGGACATGGAGGGTCACCTGCCGGACCTGTCATCCGCCGCACCGGGCTTCCTGTCCCAGGCTCACCTGCGATCCGAGGAGTACTGGAAGGACCTGCTTGGAATCGATGACGAAAGTATTGCGACGTTCAGCTTTATCCAGAGCGATCTTTGTGGCAAGTTTATGGCCACATGCATCATTGTCTTTGTGCTGGTGGTCGGTCATCACGACACAGATCGACTGCCAAAGTGGGGAGCAGAGCTTGTTCACTTCATTCTGGCGATAAGCTTGATCGAGATCGCAATGCACATCTGCAACCACTACCAAGGAGCACCGTACAAGAAGCCTGAAGACAAGACGATCCTCTTTCTGGATACCATTGCAGTCTTGGTGTCCTGTTGCGAAATTTGGATCTTTCCGGTGGTGCTGGGTCCGAGTCTGCACTTCTCGCGAATGGTTTGGCTCATCCGGTTCCTGCGTGTCATTAGCATGATACCGTCGTTGCGTGAGCTAACTTTGGGCGTGCTGGATGCTCTACAGGGCCTCTTCTGGGTGCTGATGTTCCTCTTTATCTTCGTCTACGCCCTTGCTGTCGTACTGACGCGTATGATAGGGCACCACGAGCGGAGTTCGGACCCAGACGTCCAGGAGGTGCAGGATATGTTCGCGAACGTGGGCAACAGCATGTTTTATCTGTTTCAGCTGACCAGCCAGTGGAGTCTGGTACCTCTCTTCCCTCTCCTGAAAGCTTCTCCTGCAACCTGTGTGGGTTTTACTTTGTTCTACATCTATTCTGGCTGGGTAATTGTTGCCGTGATGACAGGAACCGTGAGTTTCACGATGATTTCCTTCAAAGCGCGCATGGTGCAGGAAGACGAACTACGAGAGGAAGAGAAGAGAGTCTTTGTGAAGCAAGTGCTTGAGGACATTTTCCTGGCCCTGGACGAGGATGGGAACGGAGAGCTGAGCTACGAGGAATTTCAAGCACTTCTCCGGTCCAAGGAGGTGCTGTTGCTGCTGTCTGACAACACGGACATCAAAATCCAGGACCTGGAGGACATGTGGCAGTGGATTGACACAGACAAGAGCGGCTCTGTAACCATCGTGGAGTTCTTCGAGGGCTTCGAGATGCTCAACGAGCCCTTCAGGCAGAAGACCCTTCTGAAGGCTCCCGCCGTTCCCCCTTCTGGGCACCCCGGGCCCCAGACCTAAAGAACTGTAGAGTTTTGGCAGGTGCAGGAGAGGATCTCTGGAGAGATTCAAATCACCTCGAAGCGGCTGCTGGAGCTCGCCATGGAGAGTCTGGATGCCTGCTGCCACAGCATCTACACACCCATGAACAAGATCCACGCAGTCCTGGAGCAGGCAAGGTGATCTCAGAAAGCTTCAGACCCAACAGCTCAGCACGATGCAGCTCTCGTGCGGCAGAGCAGGTGCAGATCCAGCTGCTCACTGCCCTGAGGCTGAAACACCAGGCGCCTTGGCTGGACCAGCACGGCATGTAGAACAGAAGCATGTCTGTGCGAAGCCTTGCGCCCAGAATAGCTTTTTCTTTTTAGAGTTTTGGCGCTGCTCACGCAAGGTTGGCCTCGTGCCTGTGAATGCACAGACAGATGAGGACTCGGCAGTGGCCGAGGTTCTGATTGGGGCCGGGATGCAGGCGGGGGAAGGGATCAGAAGGCGGTTCCCAAGCAACACCTTTCGCATAACTGTCTCACGTTTTCCTGAGGTTCCGGAAGTGGCAAACTCGTTGGCCAGCCTCGAAGCCCGCCTCGAGATGCAGGAGTCTGGAGATGGGAATTCAGAGCGAGTGCTTTCAGGGTTTTCGTCATGTGCTGGCAACATTGCCAGCTAGATTACCGAAGCCTTGTCCTTAAAGACAGTCGTAAGTCTGCCAAGCGAGGCAATCGAGTGCTGTTTGGTGTTGGGTTCGCGTTTCAGGGTCAGATCCCATCTGGAAAGACTCACCTAGTACTACTCATTACTGCATGCCTTCAAGATCTCCCAAGCCCTGATCTGTCCTCTAGATGCTGGAAGCCATCGAGCGGATCAACAACTTCCGGGCCGTCAAGACCCAGCGGCATCTGCGCTGGTCTCAAAGCTCTCACGATCAGTTCTGAGCTCACATCACCACAGGCCCTGTTCGCTTCAAGTCTCCTCACTTTCGGTGTGTTTGAATTTGTGCAATCTGTTGTCGGGCGATGCTCCGGGTTGTTGGCATGGCTTCCACTTGCGGAAAGCTTACATAGTTTGCATGCCGAGTCAAGTCAGCAAAGACTGCTGCTTTGTCATGTTAGCGCCCTCCACAGAGACCAAGGAACGTCTCCGTGTGTTCTGTCCATACAAAGAAGTTTCGACCATGGCTTTCTGCAACGATGTTGGTGTACCATGAACAGTTGGGATGCTGGAGTTGAGCAGATATTCGGGAGGTAAATTTCAAGGGAAGCCTTTCTCAATCCTCGTCCGCAGTCAGCTCCGGTGGTGCCTGCAAGTACCCTATCCCAGCACGACTGCCTGTTCCCAAAGTGAGGATGGCCGACGTGAGTCTGAGAGTCCAAAGAGAACTTGTACGCCAGATTCGGATGAGCCCGCGGGGCTCCAGCTCCGGTGTGTCGCCGCTGAGTGCGTCGCTTGTCTCAACCCGGACCTACTCGTAGCCCAAATTGGGTGCAGGGTTTAGGGCTGAAAGCATGGACTCCACGATTCCTTCTGCAGTAAGCCTCAGAGCGCGCCAGTTTTCAGCAAACCTTGGTACAGATGGAGTCGGCAGATCCAGGATGTTTGCGACGGGTCGCTTATTGCAGAGTTCAGAGCTGGCACGGACAACATGCAATCGATGCAGCCAAACCGATAACTGCATGTCGCCTGTCCCGACTCCAAGGTCGCTTCCCAACTTCAAGTCCTTGCTGGTGCCCTTCGGAGGCCGAATCCACAGAGACATTCCTGCCTCCCCTCCCCTCGGCATGTCGATTCAGAGTGGTTTCTTGCAGTGTCCCCCAGCCAGGCCTCTCCGAAGGCGGAGCAGAGGGCAGAAACAAGGCCCGGGCGCTCCCGCTTGAGGCCCGCGACTTATAAGGAGCTCAGAAACCCCTGAAAGGCGGTGGCGAAGGCGAGCGCGCTCGGTGGAGGGTTGGCTCCTGAGTGCGACATGCACCGCGAAATGCAGCCCGAGGCCTTCGTCTGACTTCAAAAATGCCTTCATGAGAGTCCGAGGCCTGGCAGAGTGCCAGCTGGCCGATCGGCGCCGCTCCCAGACTGTTGCCCTATCCCTTTCTTTTGAACGCAGCATGGCGACACAAATGTCAGGGGCCAGGTGTGGGCGTGTCCGCGGCATCCCCTGCAGTCTGGCGCTGAGCATCCTTCCGGACCGGCAGCATCTCCGAGCTTTCGAGGCCTTGTTGGGATCTGAGGCACGCTTGCGGAACTACTTGGCCTCGAAGGTATGCCTATGGGACAACTGTCAGTTCCCTTCCTGCGTCTTTGTTGCCTTCACCTGCGAGGTCACACGGAAACGTGGCGGCGGTGTCGTCAGCCCTCACCTCAGCAGCTCCAGCATGATCGTAATATCCGTGATTCACGTTGTGCTAGTTGATCCTGGTTCTCTGTTTGTTGGAGCACGTTGGATCCCCCAAAACTGTGCATGAAGCAATGCAGCCGAGGTGGTGGAGTCTTTCGCTCTGAAGCGAAGCTGGCCGCCCAAGCATACACGCAATGGCCATGATGTGGAATGTTTCATAACCGTTGCTGAAACGCTCGCCGCATCAGGTCCGGAGGTCCTGGAGGTTGCTCCCCGAGACTCTTCAGGATGTTGGGCTCATGGCGAACTTGTGCCGTGCCTAGGTGATACCGAGGATGGAGGCCAAATCGCAGCAATCCGCACACTTGGGATTCTCTGCATGAGTCTTGTCCAAAAACACAGGCCCCGTCGCACGGGCCTCCACAGGCGTCGGCATCCCAGGTCGCGGAAGCTTCTGGGCGAGTTCTGGTTTCTTGGCCACGCTGAGGAGGGATCGGGCAGCCGATCCGCCCGAGAGCGCGAGTTCGAGGTGGTTTCGACCGTGTGCTTGCAAGCTCGGAGGGCCCTGGGGTTCGTTTGCGGTTCGGGGAATGCGCGTGGATCATAGCAAACCTCCCCGGTGCTTAGACTTTTGCTTGGGTCCAGGCGCTGGAGACCGTGCTGCTCGTGGAGCCCTTTGCCCAGGCAGACGTTTAAACTGGTTTACGCAGGATGCATCCGGAAGGACCTCTCTAAGAGGCTCTCAGAACTCTGCCCGGTCGCAGGTCTCAGCCCTGGAGGACTACATATGGGACAGGCCCCTCATGCCGACGCCACTAGTTAGCTACATATCGCCTGCACGCCTCACGGAGGCGTGCATGAACTGTGAAACCCAGCTTGGGCAGGCATGGATCAGGAAAGCCTGCAGCCGCTGAAGGCAGGACCAACAGGATTCATGTCAGAATATGTCAGAGATCGCAAGCCGACATCTGTGCTGCTTTCTTACGACTTGTTTTCGATCCTTGTCTTAAAACGAAGGTGCGGAGACTGGCACAAACAGCGAGCCAGCAGCACGAGTCCGACTGTTTGTTTCTCAGTCCGTGTGGTGCAAGTCTGCGATGCTGCGGGGATGGACGCTCTGCTCACCCAGGACGACCAAGCAGCCACCTCCTGGACAAGCAACATCCAGAGCCGTGAACCGAGTTTCGGGTTATGGCATTCTTGCCGTCGGCTTGCTGTAGGGACGAAAAGAGGTGATAAAAGGAAAGAACCGAGAATCTCAGTGACTGCAGACCAGCTGTCGGGTCTGTTTCAGGCAAGAGCCAAGGGAGGCGAGCTTGGAGATGCTGCGAAATCTGCCCGGACCCTCAGAAGCAATCTGATTCTCAGAGGCTTCGATCTCATCTCTTGCAGGCCGTGGAGCCTGGTGCAGCGTCGCCGCCCGCAGTACCTTTGGATGCACCCGCGGCGCCTCCTCCTCTGGGCCAAAGCTCCTCGCAGGCCGGCAACTGTCTCGATTCTTGTCCTTCTTCGGACATGCACCGAAAGATGCACACTTGCAGAAAGTCCCGTGGTTGTAGTGTCCAGTTCAGCCTGTGCCAAGGGAGGCGACACGCCCTCGTCGAATGCTGAATGCTCAGTCAAAATGTGCGAATCAGGGAATTCGCTGCAGTGCCGCATGTACCCATTCTCATGCTCGATGACTTCGACGAGCTTGTCTTGGTGATTCTATTTCTGCAGCATCGTCCATGCCCTCAGGCTCAGGCACCAGCTTCAACAGAGCTTTGCCCTCGGCATGCTCTTGCCGTGCCTGCACAGTGCCGAAAGCCGCAGACTCGATGCGATGTTGAATCAGGCGACGGAAGCAGACAGCCGGCTCCTGGATAAAGTTTCTGCTGCCACGCTCGCATATTGTACCCTTGTCCAGGTTCGCATCTTCTACAACGGCCACCAGCTCACTGCCAAAGAAAGCGTCCGGGCCTCGCTGCCACATGAAATGCACAGGCTTCGGCAACTGGCTTGTCAATCTCAGGTGGTGCAGGTGCTGGTCAACAACCCCAAAAAGGCGTCACCAGTCCTTGAGGCCTCCATGTCAGCGTCCTCGAACTTCGCATGCTCCATTCTGGAAGCCGTGACCGCTTTGGATATTGCGTTGTGCTTCGTTTGGCATTCCTGGCTCGATCTGGACCGTGCGCAGAAGGATATGCCGAGCGGGCCTGCGGACCCACAAATGCACAAGTCGTCAGGAGCTGGGCAAGACAGCACGTCGAAGACAGTCAAGGTGCACTTGGTGTCAAATGTGGCAGAAGCACCGAAAGTGAGAGCTGAGAGCACGGGTGGCGCGATTCCTTAGCGGAGGCGCTCTGTCGGCGGCCGCTTCTTGGCCTCCATGGAGGCAGCAGTCGCTGGCCTGGAGACCACCTTCTCTCGTGCCCGTCCGCAGGAAAGCTCTGGCTCAGATGGCGAAGGCACTCCGACAAGAAGGAATTGCGAAATCATCTGGAACGCGCCGCAGGTTCGCCTGGCAAAGCCAACGCCAGCATCCGAGAATGGCTGCATATTCTTGCCTGGACAACTCAAGGTAAGCTCGGTCTCAACCCTTGCGCAGGCTTCTCGACACTTCTTTTGTGGCTCCATTTGGGGCAAAGTCAGTCGCCCAGGTACTGTAGTGATTTGACTGCTCCTACCAGTAGTGCTACGAAGCCCAGGTGCACCACATGACCTTCGAGCTGGTGCCGGATCCAACATCACCACGTGAGGGGGGCGAGGCCTCGAAACCAGAGGTGCGCAGTTTGAGTCGCAGACGTGGCAGCACCGCGGTTCGCATTGCTTCCCGATGCTATCCAAAGGAGCAGCAAGTGGATCCGCCAGTGATGATTGTCCCGAACGAGATGGACTGCCTAGTGAAGTGCTTGGCATTGCGAAAGCTAGTCAGGTAGCAGGCTGTGAGGGCAACCATGGAAGCTTGGGCAGCTTCTTTCCAATATTTGTGCCACACGATTGACAACATTCATTCTCTGTTCTCTCGCGGCTATTTCTATTGTTCTCGGGCAGCGTCGGTTCGCGCAGGTAGGGTCCCGCAAATGCGAAAGAGCACAACCAGAGCTTCAACCATGAAGAAGCACTTCACTGTAGTTCAGCATCGCAAATGCCTGGCTGTGGTGTGGCTTTTCTTTACTTCCCTGGGCTGGCGGATCAATCGTACGCTTTTGATATGCTCGCAGCTGACATGGGCAAACGAAGGAAGACTCTATTGACGTGTTCGGATCACCTGAAAACTCGAACCACGGATACATTCTGTGCAGAGGGGAAAGGGAGCAGCTAGTTTAGTTTGTCCTTGAGATGCCCAGAATCTTGTCAATGAACATCCAAGCAACCTTACTTCGTGGCTGTTGCTGCTTGGTGCTATGTTTGAGTTCGGCCGTGGTGACAAAAGGGCAAGCTTGAACACTGCAAGAACGAGGTGCAATGCCATACTCGTGTGGCACCGAGTGTGGCCGGAATCTGTGATGCAGGCGGGCCGCTGAGCTTGTAGCTGTAGCTTGGGTAGCGTAGCACGTGGGGCGTCGGAGTGTGGGAAGGACTGACAAAAACGATTTGTGCAAAATGTGAGGTGGCGAAGCCAACAAAGCTGCTGACCCAGCCGTCCATGACAGGTGAAAGTTCAGTTCACTTCATGTGAAAACGAAACCCTAAACCCTAAACCCTATGGGTGTGAGAAATGCCTCTGACCTAGCCAAGGCCCCGAGCTTTGCACAGGAAACGGAGGTTCGCCCAAAAAGCCGCAGAAATTGGGAAGCGCAGCTCCCTTTTTCCCGGGCCAGACCGTCACAATGCTGCAGCTGCTCTCTGCCTTTCACAACATCAGCCTCTACGATGCTGCGACTTCGGGTGTCGGTGTCTCGGATAGTCTCGGAGTCTCGTGCCCTTGCGAAATCCTCAGTGCCAGGTCAACATGGGATCTGCGTCTGAGGATTTCCACTGCAACACTCTCACGCCGGCACCTTAGCTGCGCAAACTGCATCTTCTGCATTCATTGAAGCTCGAAAGTGTCAAAGCACACACTATACACACTCCAACCAGTGTGTGTATAAAGCCACGACAAGACCTTTGTAGATGTCAGGAATGCAGTCAGGGATCTTAACTTCCCCATTCTCGAACTCTGGACGGATCTCAAGCACCAATTCCAGCGCTACAGAAGATGCAGGCCACAAGAGATGCTCTGATGATATCAGCAGCCTAGATGGCTTCATGTGCATCGTTTTCGGACCGAGAATGTGTCTCCGTCGTACATTGGTCAACGGAGGGTTGGCATTGGAGGGTGTTGGAAGGAAGGATTTCGTGAGTTTGACAGCCGCGGCACATCTCTTCAAGTCCTGACAATTCGATCTGCTCGCTAGCTAGGTGGTTCGGTTCGTTGCGATGGGTTGTTACCAGCTGGACTGAAGTTCTGAATGGGGTTGCACTCGCAGGTGCAACCGATACAAGTCTCGATTACCCTTCCCTGGGCAGAGAATTCAGACAGCTTTGAGCTGTTGCTAGGCAGCGAGAGCATTCTTGTGTGCTCCCCTGCTGTGCAATATGATTCAGCGAGATGTCATGCACGAAGGATCCTCGTAGGAATCGGGACATTTGAGGTTGAAATATCACCGGAAGGGGCAGAGGTTTTTGTGGGCCGGGTCGTGGACAATTCCGGAACACTGGCACGCTTTAGGAAGGGCCAGGTGACGCTGCGACTCACTCGCGAATGGAAGCACGGTGACCTCAGAAATCTCGGTGGAAGCTCTTGGGATGTCATTTTGCCCATGGCAGCACCAGAAGGAAATCTGCAACTGCAGGCAATGCCTTACGAAGGTTTTAGCAGCCGTGGTGCAGTCGGAGCCCGTTTGTGGCCTTGTTCCTTGCTGGTTGCAGCATACATCCGGCGGCTGTATGCCTATAACCCTGAACAACTGCGCACACGCTTTCTGGAGCTTGGAAGTGGCAGCGGTCTTTGCGGCCTTGTTGCTGCTGCACATGGAGCCATAGTCGTGCTTTCAGACGGTGATGCAAGAGTGTTGCCGCTGCTTCAGCGGAATGTAGCCGAATATGCCCGGCGGGCGGGTGCGCCCCGACCGCATGTTTTGCGCGTAGACTTTGCCAACACGGCAGATGTCGAGGCAGTGCTGGAGCGATTCGATAGGTTCGACTTTGTCATAGCGTCGGATGTGCTCTACGAACATCGATTGGTTTCGCCCTTCTTTCATGCTGCTACAAAGTTGCTGCGCACTTCCGAAGATCTCGAGAAGTCGATCCCAACCATCTTGGTCGCTGTTGAGCTGCGACCTTGTGGAGTGGACCTGACAGTGGCAATTCAAGAAGAAGGCCAACGTCATGGGCTCGCTGTCACTGACGTGACGGCACAGATGCGTATGTGGGTTTTAACCCCACCAGAGGAGCTGCAAGTCCCCCCGATTGAGGAGAGGCACAGGCTTTACATGGTGAGTGTGCAGCCAGCGACACAGCCAGAGCCACAGCAAACGACGAGACTGCAACCTTACCAGCCTTGGCAAGTAGAAGGGAAGGAGGAGTGGTACTCCCGCTCTTTGGAGTACTGGTCCCAGCAGGAGGCATCCTGCTTTGGCGTTCTTGGCGGTCATCCTGAGACTTCGCATCTTGATCTGGAAGGTTCAGCAGCTTTCCTGAATATGTTGCAGACCAAGAACTTTGATACGGCTCTGGAGTGTGGTGCAGGCATCGGCCGAATCACCGAAGGTTTGCTCCTCCGCCGGTGCGCCGTCGTCGACTTGCTTGAACCCTGTCCGCAACTCTTGGAGGAAGCACGAAGTCGCCTAGGAGGCCATTCCAACAAGAGCTATGGTTCAGCTCGCCACTTCCTGGAACTGTCGCTTCAAGACACGGGCGAACTCCCTGATCGCTACGACCTCATTTGGGTGCAGTGGGTCCTGCTGTACTTGACGGATGCTGACATTGTCGAAACCCTGCAGCGTCTTCGACGTTCCCTCAGCCCCTGTGGCTTCCTCGTCGTCAAGGAGAACTGCTTGCTGAACAATTCTCCAGGGTGACCTGCCTGTTTCAGTGTCGCGTAGCAGTTGTAGCAGGAAGAGTTTGTAGAGGGCTTGAGCTAGAATGCTAGAAGTTTCTTTTGCAGTTGGGCGAGCTTTCCTTACGAAACTTTGAGGCTGGTGGACCAGCGGGATGCGTCCATCACGCGATCTGGCAGGTGCATGAGGGATCTTTTCGCCCAAGCAGGCCTGAAGCTTGTCGCAGAGGAGACGCAGAAGGACTGGCCCATGAACCTTCTCCCTGTCATGATGTTCGCTTTGAGATGAGGGGCACTCACCCAGCAAGCCGTCGGATTTCCGGAGGCCTGAACGGCAAGAAAGACATGTTCGGGGCTTCCCAAACGGACGGATGCAGAGCAGTTGCCATGACAGAAGGTGTGTAGACGATAAGTTCCGAAGTGAAAAAGGCGAAGTGTGCACATACGCGCAGCCGGGTGCGACTTAGGTGTTTATGACCTGTGATATCCACATCACCAGGTCCGCTTTGCTGCGGCAGCTCTCCGATCCCCTCGCTGTTTGCACAGGCTCCACGCAGGGTTGGATCACGTGCTGCTAACACGATAAGTAAACGCCAGCTGCTGTGCATCAGAGGCAGCTTGGTGCTCGGAAAGGCTCTATCAAACGATACGTTCTTCGCAGCTGTTGGCTGTCGTTTTGCGGTGTACTGTTGCAACCGGTCTGACGGCCCCATGAACCTGACATCGAGCTGATTTCTCTTGCAGCGGTTGTTCGGGTGCGAGGATTACAATCAAGCTTGCATGTCTTGTGACCCATTCTGCGACACGCTCACAGCTTGCACTTGCAGTGACGCAAGCGTAGCGAGGAATCGTTGAGACAGCGTTAAGTAATCGATTCGTGCCCGTTCTTCTGCGTTTTTGTGGATGACTGAAATAGTTAGTAGCTAGAGCCTCGGAAAATCGCATCTGCGTCAATCGTTTGAAACCGGCTACCTATGTTGCCCGCACTTGATGCCGCAATATCTGCTGCCACCCGAGGGCAGATCGTCAAACCGTGTGTGCTCGTGGTATTGCTTTGTGATGCCCTGATAAGTACCGTTGCCCATTCCAGCCGCAGCGATTTCTGCCCGATTTGCTTGTCATTGAGAGCAGACGACTTGATGTGCAAACGCATGGGGATGCATGTGAGAGATGCACGTAAGAGAAGTAGTCCGCGTATTGCCACTTCAAGACCTCTACTGTAGCAGGCATCCTAGGAATGGGAAGCCCCAAGTACTATCGGCTGGACTTGGCCAAGCTAGAGGGCCTCTTCAGACCAGAGGTGCCATTCTCGGTGCCTTGACGTCATCAAGTTTTGACTTCTCATTCAACCGAGGGCGAGAAGGATCCAGGAACATGCTGTTCCCTGTGATGAGGAGTGGTGCGAGCACTGCCAGACCGCTGGCCCGGATGGTTTCCCCACTGGCTCTCTGCGTGCACGTTCGGCTCCACCCTTGTCGCGATTGGCGCACTTCGAGAGAATTTGTGGCACGCCGCTTGGAAGCTGCAGAAACTTTTCCTGAAACTTCGACAGCCTCTCAGTATGACCCAAGAAACTCCATGAGTGTTGGTTCAGGCTCCTGTACATCAATATCAGCGGCGCGGCCGGTGTTTGGCTGGTGCTATCGCTGCTGGCTTATGCGCGTGGTTGGCCTCGCTGCGCGCGACTGCTGATCCTTTACACCTTGTTTCCCTTTGCTTCGTGGGCTATGCTCTGTCGGATCTTTAAAAGATCCAGGGACGCACGCTATGATTTTCCATACAGGCATCCCGGGCTCTTGTCCATCTTGCATGCGACCACACACAGTCGGCAGATCTGATAGACCCGCCTTGACAGTTGCAGGCACCAGCACAGCTACTTGCACATGAAGTATGTGTGGCCATCTGAGCTACATCCGACGACGAAGAAGGTCAAGGGTCCACTGAGCTCAGTGCGGCAGTTCAATAACACTTTTCAGCCAGGTTATAGGTGCACCTTTTCAGAACGTCCACTTCATAGGAAGGCCACTCCAAAATTGAGCTCCCAGCACATTCTTCAGAGCTTGCTTCTGTAATTTTAAGAGCCTTCAGGGACGTGCTGCCCGCAGCAAAGAAAACAGCAGTCAGCGGATTCTCGGGGTCTGTAGGAGGTCTGGTACCTTCCGCCTCCCTCGACTGCAGATTTCATCCCTCCCCCCTCCCACCCCCGAGGTTTTTGGGATAGAAGGGAAAAGAGAAGTCAGCCTCCGAACCCGTTCAATGCCGCTAGGGTCGGCTGATTGCCAAGGATCTTTTGCATCGTTCCCCACGGCGTTCTGCCCTTTGGCATCGATTACGCCATGATCGACAAGCTTGGTGGTACTCGATGCAACTGGGTGGCCGCCCCGATTTTGTTCAAGCTGCCCTTCATCCGATGGTACCTGAAACGAGCCGGCGTCATGCCGGCTAAGGCACAGCACATTCGAAACACATTGGCGGGTGGTTCTGAGAATGTTGGGGTGGTTCTGGATGGAGTTGCCGGCATCTTCCAGCCGAGAGCCGAGAAGCAGGAAGCCGCGTGGCTTCTACAGCGCAAGGGTATCGTCAAGATGGCCCTGGAGACTGGTGCTTCCCTCGTGCCCGTTTACGGCTTTGGTCACACATCGCTTCTCAGCCCAATCCTGGCTCCTCGGCTAGCAGCAGAAATTCGAGGTCATGCAGGCCGAATACCGAACATGATCTGAGGATCCCTTCCGCATCTTGGAGCGCATCTCCATCGCCTTGGATGTATCGCTAGTGCTCCCCTCAGCCTTGTAAACTCGAACGTGTGGAAGGGTTCCGGTCCCTGCAGAGAGGTGCCCTTTGTCGGTCGTTGGGGCTGGCCGATGGGCCCTGCCCGGCGCATCCCCGTGGTAATGGCAGCTGGCCAACCGGTGGAATGCCCGCAGACGCAGCACGGCAAGCACTATGCTTTGTCTGTTCTTAAGAACATCATGCCTGCAAACCGCACTCACCTAGGACCGTCTTTGCTGAAACTGTCATCAGGAGCCAGCCCAAACAGAGCGAGATTGACTTGTACCACACGCTCCTCCTGGACAGCTTCAAGGACACATTCAACACGCACAAAGCTGCATATGGATGGTCACAGAAGTCTTTGATCATCGTTTGAGGTTCCAGACGCAAGGTGGAAAGAGTGCTTTCTTACCATGCCCTGTGCAATCGATTAAGCCTTCGAAAGGAGGCAGTGAGCCGCAAAATGGCTGTCCGAAGCTGCACAGAATTTGGATGACAATGGGCGACGGGGCTGTACCTCTTGCAACATCGTATCTTGTCGGCCAAGTCCTTGAAGCGCAGGTTCTGTGCCAGCTTGGTGCGCGAAACTGGCAGGAGAGCGGGGGAGGGGGCGTTGTGAAAACGGAGCTTCAAGCAGAACGACTGCGCTTCGAGGAGCTTGCCGATTCCTGTTCCCCTACTCCGTGCGGAGGCAGGGAGCCTCTGCTTTCACGGCGACGTCCAGGGTCTTGTATGTTCTGAGAAAGCGATGGAAGGATCCTGCACCATAGCTGCAATCTTGGCCTGGGCCGAGCCCTGCATCACGTGCAGCAGCGAGCAGTGGACCGCTCCCCAGTTCCTCTTTTCCGAGCAAAGAGTCGCCTGCGAGCTGTGAAGGCTGTGCCATCTCTTCCTGCGAGGCCCAGCACGCACACAACCAGGAGACACACCGGCGGTCGTGGCCCCGGCTAGCCACCATCCTCCTTCTTCGCGACTCAGCTCGTGAGGCTGGAAAGCGAGGTGAGCGTCGCTAGTGTGCCCCGCCAGAAGGCTGGCAAAAAACATGTCTGTATCTATCCCTATGTCGATGTTGCATATCTACTTGTCTAGTTGCATGAACAGATACAGTTACACATAAAAATTGTTGTATACATCTGAATGTCTGTACATATATATATATATATATGCACATATATATATATATATACATAGATATGTATAGATGTAGGTATGTATGTATGTATGTATGTATGCATGCATACATAGTCAATCACTTTCACTTTCAGGGCTAAGAATCCGGGCTGGAAGCAGCCGTGTTGGCATGCACTAATTAAATTGGGGGAGGTGGCGCAGAAATCTATGTACATAGTATGCGCCCACCAGAATGGGGTGGGATATAACCATCAGTCAGAGAAGCTGTCCTACACCCCATAACAAAACCAACTCTGAAGGTACATGGACACTGCATCAGAATGCTCGGCAAACAAAGAATGCTTTGCATTCCGTAGGCGGCTATCAAAGCACCAGACAAGGAACAGTCCACATGTTGGACCCAAAAAGAGCAGGATCTTCCTCATGGATATCGGATGAGTCCATCCCTACACAGCTAGCATACCCAGGATGTCAAAACACCCTCATCGAGGTGATCTCGGGGACATCAAAGGAATTGCGATAAAAATCAACAACAGTGCTCACTTAACAGCAGTATGAAGGCCGTAGGGACCTCCGCACTCACTTGCTCCGGAACTGCTAAGTCAGGATGCCGGAGTCAAGGTCATCAGGTCCAACACCTCGTCGTCCGTGCATAACCCCTCTCTGTAGGACTTGCAGCGTTGCCAGCTTCCAGTTTGATGATCCAGATGCCCTCGCCTGACGAGCCTTTGTTCTACTTGATGATGCACGTCTGGAACGCCACTGACTTTAAGAAGCCCGCCGCAAACGCCGCTAGCGTGCAGTATGCTAGCGCGTCCTCCATACCAATTTTCAACATGGCCACCTGACGAGCCTCTTTCTGCTTGGAAAGCCAGCGTCGTCTTGAAACCAGCCACCAAATTCTCTGCCGTGTAGTATGCGAGTGTGTCCTCCAGACCAGTGCTCAACACGGCCACGTTGCACAACGTGTCCTTCGTGGCCGTAGCCGGCAGACACACCCGTGGCGGGTGCTGGGGCGCTACAATGCTCTGCGCTGCGCGGCAATTTGGGACCTACATACATACATACATACATACATACATACATACATACATACATACAAACATACAAACATACAAACATACAAACATACAAACATGCAAACATACAAACATACATACATACAAACATACATTCATATATATATATATATACACATGTATATATATATATATATATGTGTCGACATATTTATCTGTTTATTTATACATACAGACAGACAGGTACATACATGTACTAGGGACGATTCAGCCTGCATTGATTCATTAGACCGGATCAAACGATCGCACACTACACATTCTCTCTCTCTCTCTCTCGCT
>CAJNDV010031225.1:0-11156 GCA_905221635.1 Symbiodinium sp. CCMP2456 | reverse complement strand
TCCCTCCCTCCCTCCCTCCCTTTCTCCTGTATACCGGATGCTTCACTACACCTGGTGTGTATTTTGCATGTTGTGTTGCTTTCTACGCATCATTTTATAATCTACTGTACTGTATGATGTACATCTCCGTTCAGAGGTGCGGATCTCTCGGCAAAGGCTCCTGGACAGTGCCGTGTGGCCCTCGAAAGCCTTGTGCCTTGTCAGTGCCATGGAGGGCGGAGCTTTCCAAGAAGTGTAGGGCGTAGCGTTTGCTGTCATTCTCTTCTTTGTGTCAACGCTGATATTTTGCTGGCTGCAATTTCCTTTCTGTTTTCGACACGTATTAGACTCTGTGTGCAAGTCATGTTACAGGTCAAAGTCATGAATCTGTATTCTGGCGGGAACGCCTTGCCTGGGGCCAAGAGAAGGGAGCGGATCACGGAGTGGAGCGACTTTCCGACATCAGCCAGAGAGCGCTTGTGGTACGCTGTTCCCGATTCAGCAGCGGTACCAGTTATCGTTGGACGACCATGGCTGAGGTTGGAGATCGAGTATGCTGGGGAGGCTGTGCACCCGGGAGGTTTAGGTCACATCCTGTCGCGTCTCCAGCAAACACATGTCTGGACTGCGGTTTCGCAAAGACATCAAGCCACGAGATGTAGCTGCACATCCGGAAAAGCTTGTCTTAGTGACCAGTCAGCATTCAGGGATGTCGCTCTGCAGACCGTCCAAGCCCACTCACACAGTGCAAAGAACCAGCGGGCACGGCGTTAGGCATCTAGATTCTTGTGCCAGATCAAGCATCATTTTGAGCCATGTCAAAACTGACAGGGGCTTGCAAACAGCTCGTGCTTCTGGAATGTTCTATCTAGCTTTCCTAATGTGCAACTAAGCGACTAAGCGAGGACGTGCAGGTCTGCCTGTCTGCATCTTGGCTTCAGGTGGGCACCGGCTCGGGCCCGACCTTGGAGTTCTATGCTCTTGTGGCCGAGAATTTGAGGAGAGGGCTTGGGAGGGCTTGGGGCAAAGCTTGACTGGGCACGTCGATTGCTGCATTCAGGGGCTGAAGGTAGTTGAGTGTGTGTGGATGATTTAGTGATCAGTCATGCTTCTTTTGGTCGCAGGCCACTATTATCACTAGAAGTGTCAGAGGCGGTCGTGCTTCAGATTTCCGTGCTCGAGCGTGCAAGCCTAGGACTCTACAGCCGCAGCTCTTCCGAGCCAGTCCGCCTGGGGGCATGTCGCATGGCAGCAAAGTTTCCGGTTGAGTGCCTGAGACTTACAGTAGATGCGCTTCGAGGCTCTACCCGCAGCCTTACGACCCTCACTGGCTTCGCAGAGCTGACGAGCAGGCGCCATCGGCCGGCCTTTGGCACAGCCTCTTTTGTCATTGTGAAGTGCGACGAAGAGTCCCCTTGCCAGGGCTCTCAGCAGATCCTGGAGCGCTTCAGGCCAGGTGGCAAGCCGCTGCGCCGCTACACGTGGGCGCATATCGTAAACCGTTTCGGAAGCCCCGGTTTCGGTCTTGCGACAGGCTGTTGGGCCAGGTGGTGGCAAAATGTATCATCGACAATCGGCTCGTGGACATCCAGTCTGCATCTTTGCGTGTGTGTCAGTACTCCAGAAACCACCAGAAAGCCCCTTCGTCTCGCCCAGGCTGCATCCTGCATTCTGGCGGTCTGTGCTGGGTCGCTTGCCGAGCTTCCTTTGTCCGGTCCGGTTCCATAAAAGGCTTGCGATGGGCATGGGCAGATGTCTCAGGAAGTGCGCCCCTGTCGCAGCAATGGCTGCGGTCCATCGATCCGGAGGCTTGGCAGTAATGAAACGGGAGGCAGACCAGGGTGATGCAAATCGTTTCTTTTCTTGCTTGGCTGGGCCCTCGAGATGCTCGGTTACCATGCAGCAAAGTCAGCTTGGAAGATCGCTTTTCCATTCCTAAACTCCTAAACAATAGCGTTGTGTTGTATTCATTTGCTGTAAGTTCCGATCAGGACCCTTGCTTCAATCTTTGTGGCGGGACCTGCTTGCTTGGTAGCGCACGTGTGTGCTTAGGAACGATCGTAAGCGATCGGCCGCCGTGGTCGACTTCCCGCCCTCGCCTCCCTTTTCTTTTTGATTATTTGATTCGACTTCAAAGACCGACCGGCCGGCACTAGAAAAAAACCGGGCAGTTGTTTGAGGGGGGCGCAGAAGTGTGCATCCCGGAACCGGTCTACGGAGCGGTGTGCCCGGCCTGGCGCAGTTCGCACTTCGACCAAAAGGAAATGTCATTGCACATGTAGAATTTGGGTAATGCGTCGTTTGCGTAGCACTTGTTTTGAACCCAAGATGGCCAGAAGAAGCTCACCAAGATTCGGCAGACAAGACAAGTACCACGGCAAAGAGACATGACAAAACAGGGCAGGTGTGTTGACACAGCGAGTGTGACACAGGAGTGCTTAAAGCTACGACCCTGTCTGCCAGTTGCATTCTTCGCTGGAGAACATTCGCGACATGGATGCCGACAAGCTCGAGGGGCTGTGCATCGACTTCACCATGCCAGGCCCGAGAGAGGGAGAGAGAGCGAGAGAGAGGGAGGCAACTCCCCACCACAGCCCTGGTGAAAGAACGAGAGCGGGTGAGCAACTCCGAAAACCCCTGTGAAGCGGGGCTCGCCCCTGCTGTGAAGAGGGCTGCACGCTGTGTGGAGAAGAAAGAAGGAGAGAGGGGGGAGAGAGGGAAATAAGCTTGAGTTATCGAAGATCTTTGCTTGCCACCAGGTCCCCTGGCTAGGTGGCAGAAACTAACTAGGAGGAGGAGGAGGAGGGGGAGGGCTGGCTTTATATGCCGAGGCTTCAGGTCAGGAAGGGTATTGGTGAGCGACCTTAAAGCTCCACTGAGCGGGAACGAGCAGGGGCAGCGTGAGAGCATATAAGCGGGTTTGCTTCTACTGGTCCTTTCAGCAGGCCATCCCAGCATCGAGCTCAAGCCGGGAGGAGCTGGATATAGTCTGAACGGCAGCAGCCCTAGGGACCAGCCTGCTGTTCTTCATCGCGTGTTCTGTCGTGCTCTGTTGCTGGCTGAATTTGGTTTCGATGGCAGGCTCCAATCGCGAGGAATACCTGCGCCGTGTTGCGGAGGCAAACCTCGGGTCTCTGAGCTTGTTGGGGAGACGGTCTCTGATCCGGGTCATCTCGCATTCCTGGGAGGTGGCACTGGTCGAGGCTGTCGCGCCTCAGATCAACGCCTTCCGAACAGTGGAGCTGTCTTGATTATGACTCACCTCGCATGGCTGCTTTTCGAGGGTGTCGTTTTGTGTTTGGTCTGGCGCTGCCTTCCTCTCATACTGGGTTTGTCCGTTCCAAGTGACCCCTTCAAGCGACTGGGGAGTAAAGTAAAGCTCGGCGATGGTGTGCCGTCGCCGGAGCAGACGACGCAAGGAAATGAATGGTGCAGTCTCGTCTGCATAATCATTAGCGCCTGTGCCATTTCATGCGCATGTTCCCTGAAACGTCTAAGAGCTTGCTGGCAAACTGAAAAGCCACCTGGTCGGGTGGAAAGACTGTGCCAGGCGTTCAAGGAGTTGTTGCCCCTGGAAACCTGCCGCATCTGGTCCGAGCAGGCTGGTGCTTCTGATCCGTTTTAGGCGTCCCAGTGATACGACTGCCAGGAACTCTCCTTCATCATCGTCGGCTCCTCTGTTCAGGACGATGCCTTCTGGTGCCTAGACCATCTTGCAGCGAACATCAAGGCCGTTTTGGGCCTTAACGGCATTCCCGAAAGGGTAGCTTTGGGCACGCGCCTTGCGGGGCCAGGCACATCACGGCTACACAACCGACTCAAGGCAGGCTGCATGGCACTAAAAGCCCGGATCTCGCGGCAGCCGGGATGTGCTCAGCTGGCACAGGTGCTTTAAAGACTTGATGAACTTCCTTTCCGAGTTGTCAGCTGAAAACAGGCTGGCTGTAGCTTTTTTTTGGGGGTGTAAGAGTATTTGATGTGGAAGCTGCCAACATGGAGCAGCTGGCCCTGAGGCGAAACTTCCTGATGTTTGCAACTGGTGGAAGCCCTGGTGTGCTTTTACCGGCCAAAGACGGAGCGAGGAGGCGTGTGCTAAGGTGCACCCACACTGCCCATCGGCGGCTTCAGCGGCCTCAAGCCGCCCTTGACTGTTGTCAAAAAGGACCACTGTTGCGAGGGTTCTGCATGGAAGTAGAACGCTGGACACCCGTTCTGTCTGGGCCTGGTGTATTGAGGAAGCCCCGTCTGCTCCACTCACGTGCCTGTGGCGCTCTTGCTGTTGCCAGCTTTCAAGACATCCTCGAGCGGAGAATGAACATCAGCATGCCAGGGCAGACGACTTCATGCCCTCGGTCATGACGTGTGCAAACTACCTGAAGCTGCCTGAGTGCCCTGCCTGAGAGCTGAGTACTTGTGGCCGCATGCATCTTGCCGGTGGCGCCGCCGAGAATTGAGAGGTACAGCTCAGCTGAGATGCTGAAGCAGAAGCTACAGCTTGCCATGCGGGAGGGGTACCTGACCTAGCTTGCTCGACAGAGCTTCGGCTGTGCGTTGTGACTCTGTGTGCCGCCTTCAGGCAGTGTGCCTTCCTGCTCTCCTAGAAGGTCGAAGAAGTTGTTACCCGAGTACGAATGCTTGGGCTTGGGCAGCCTTTCTCTCTCGGGATCATTTAGTGCTGAATGGACCAGTTGTCGTGTTCTGCCGACACCAAGGTGAATCGAAGATACGTGAATTTCGCTGCACTGGAATTTGCACTGGCGACGTTTAGCTTAGGCTTAGACAGGGCCCTCCTCTGCTGGCCCTAGGCCCTAGATCCTAGAAGTCCGACGTTTAGAGGACAACCTCCGAAAGCCAAGACGGGCAGAAGGCTCGCTTTCGAAATTGCGGGGCTCACGAGCAGGAAGGACTAGCACACAGGTCCGCCACTTTACGTGTTGAGTCTTTTCAATCGCGGAAGCCAAGCACGCTGTCCTGAAGCTCAGACCCCGCATCTGCAGGCGAGTTGAGAAGCCAAGGTCGGACCGACAAAAGGAAGCTTGCTTGATGCAGCGGGAACTGAGCAGCAGAGGGAATCCCAGCGCCCTGTGGCAGTGCATGTTGTTGTGTATGCCGTCAGCTTTTTGCAACTTGCAGAATTGGTGACTGGACGTCGGCTTTCCTTGCCATTGCAGTGTCAGCGCCATGGTTCATGATGCCACACGACACCGACGCCCGCAAAACACTGCAACATGTCACATCGCATACGGCTGCCCAGGCAAAGGCCACGCAGTGGATGTGTGCACTCCTCCTGTCAAAGGCCGAAATCGACGGTGCCCTCGAGCCCGACTTGATGCTGGTCAGTTCGCGGTTGAGTGCTCTGGAAAAGGGTTCAGCATGGCGAACTGCTGCTCAAACATTCGGAATCCTTCAAGCCGAGACTGGGCTGCGGCCAGGAGTTTTTGCGCTCAACTCCGTATTGAGTGCCTTCGCGAATACAGCTGCATGGACTCGCTCTCTTGGCCTCGTGGCCAAGTGGCGAGATCTCGCGGATTTCGTCAGTTGCAACGCAGTCCTGACTGCATTGAGCAGGTGCTCGCGATGGGCAGTCCTGAGCAGGGAGAGCTGGCAGCATCACCATCTGGGAGCTTTGCAAACCTCCCTGGACGGCTTGCTTCGCTGCAACAACGTGGCTGCAGCAGCATATAGCAAAGGAGGCCGCTGGGAGACGACACTATTCATCATCTCCACACTGGGCAGGCAGGCTGTCAGGGCCGATGCCGTCTCTTTGAGGACGGCCGTCAATGCGTTTGAGAGAGGCATGTGTTGGAGCCGGGCAGTCAGTGCAATACGGTCCAAGAGGATCGGAGTGGCAGGAATCAACTCTGCGATCTCAGCATGCAGCAATGCACAGGCATGGGTACAGTCACTGCAGCTAACAAACGAGATCTGGCATTGCAACCTGCGCCCTACACTAGTGTCGTGGGCCGCAGTGGCTGGAGCTTGCCGTGGACTCTGGGCTACCTGCTGCGGCCTGTTGCGGCAGGCCGCGGGAGCTTCTGACGTGTCGGTGGGAACGGCATCTGAGGCATGTTCCGCTGGTGGAAAGTGGAGGATGGCACTGGCACTGCTCGTGGAGAGCCGGATCCTGACGCTGGAGTTAGATGCGCTGACGTGGGATGGCCTGCTGTCGGCTTTGTCTGCTCGTGGGCTCTGGGGTCAGGCGCTTGCTGTGCTGCAGCCGGGGCTGAGCCCAGTGGCCTTTGAGGCGCTCGCGAAAGGCCTGGGCCCGGGCCCTGGCCTTAAAGCGTTGCCACTGGCTTTGTCCCTCGCCCGAGCTGCGGGCCTCGCCGGCCTGGCGCGACGAGCGCGATGATGCCGGTCCCTTCCACTTCCAGGCCTCCCCTGCGTTGCCCATCCCATGGCTTAGCCTTCCGTCAGTTCTCTCCTGCGATACACGGCTCGAGATCTGAGAGATGCTTCGTGCAGACATGCTGATATGCACCGTTCAATGGTTTCTGCAGAGGCGCTTGGCAAATGCTCTAGGTGAGAGGCATAGCGAATGTACTGCTCTGATGACATTGCCTCTACATGGCTCTTGCTGCTTCTAGCCATGGGTGCAGCAGCGTCTGCGGCGTCTGCGGCGCGGAACTTTGTGGCCGCTTGGACGACCACAATCCCAGAGCTCAAGCTTTGAGTTCGCCCATTCCGGATTGTTCCGGTGAGATTGTTTCAAAGCCGTTGATTGAGAAGCCGAGCCTTCAATGCTTCCTGCCCAATTCTGCCTTCGCACGACCTCCTCGGTTAGTTGTAGACTGCTCTAACCCCAAAAAGCCGATGTGGCAGCTAAGTCGCCGGGCATCGAAGGCACGTGCCGTGCTGTTTTGTGGACAAGCATTGTCTAGGTAGATTGTCTGAGAGTTTGAATTTTGGGTATAGCTGACACTGCAAGCAACTCGCCTGAAGACTGCTCGCCAGATGCCGATGGACTGGACGTTGGCCAGTTGGATGACCATTGGAAGAACTACGCCCACCGGCGAATCCATGGCGAGCACCTTGTTGCAACGATTCAGATCAGATCTGACAACTTCTGTTTTCCACTGAAGATCTGACTGAGATCTGAGTCACTGAGGCTTCCAGCCCGTCCAAAAAGATCCAAACCGAAGGTGGACATCCACATGTGCTTGGAAGCGGCCACACTGCTGAAGCAGAGCATGAGATTGTCACGGAACCCGACACACTGCGCCATAGCCCCCAGAGCCCTCCTGAACCGCAAGATTTGCGAGGCTTCCTCATCCAGCTGGTTTGTGAGGGATGACATGCCGACCCAGTACTACCTCAGCGTCTCGGACTGTCACGAAAGCTAGCTATTTTGCAGCTTGCAGAGCTGGTTTTGGACGAGAAGAGAGTGTAAGGGGCAGTTGCTCCTGACCTTTCAGAAATTTAAGCGTCAGCAGGGGGTCCTAGAAGCACAAGCATCGACGAGTCTGCGGGAGAGTACACAGACGTTTCAGAGTTGCTTCTTGCATTGCGGAACGAGCTGTGTCACGGGTCAGCACAGTCTTAGGTTGTGACAAGGCATGGCATTCGAACTCAACTCTCTGTCAACAATTGATTGGATAGCCACTTACCAGTTCCCAACACAGCATGCAAGGAGCACTGCTGCCCCCTCTGTCCCTCGTCCTCTGCTCTCAAGTCGCTTTCATTCCGATAAACCGATGAACCCTAAGCCCTGAATTCCCTGCATCACAGGTGCCTACCCACCGGAGGATCCGCGCCCGGAATTGCTGCGGAAAACGCCTCTCAGCCCTCCTTGCACCCCAAAGTTCATTCTGCCGCCGGAAGACGTGCCTGAGATGTTCCTTGGCAGCAGATCAAGTCCACCAAAACAGGCGGCTTAGCATCCCCCCAAGTGTTCACATGTTTTGGACCTGGTTCTGAAGGCTGCAGCCTACTCGGCATGTGCGACCAGTACAACACATGCGTTGTGAGATATTGCCAGCTGCAGAAGCATGTGTGCAAGGATTGTGATCATACCTATCTGCTTCGCTAGTACCAAGCTGTTTGATCTTGTGTTTTTGTGTGATGGCTGCAGGTTGAAGTTGTAGGTTCGCAGTCTCAGCTCCCGTTTCCTGCCCGCATCACTCTTTACACATGATCAGATTTTCAGTGGAATGCTGCCGATCTACATGAGCGGCCGTCAAATATGGAAGAGCAGAGTTAGTCTACTGCGGATATGAGATAAACATAAATCGAGGTTTGATCTGCAGAACGATAGGGATCCACCAAAAACTATAACGTGCGTGTGCATGTGAGCGACTCCGACTGGCGTTTCTCTCGGAAGAGCCAGATTGTCTCTGAGTACTACAGGTGTACTACAAGCGAGCACAATCCAGCCAGGAGCCGGAACGAGGCATTTCCAATACGAAAGCTGTCCTACAAGCGAGCACAAGCCAGCCAGGAGCACCCCCGAGCATCGCGACATGGGTTTTGATTTGCAGAACGATAGGGGATCCACAAAAAACGATAACCCCAAAGTCAATGTCCCCTTGACAAGCCGGTAATTTTGACCGTGGCTCACATGAATCACGGGTTTGGTTTTAAGAACGGCCGGCAGCGGGAGCAGGGAGTCGTTTGAATCTGTCCCAGGGGTCGCGTACACAGTTCTGTGCCATCCAGGAAGTTATACATTGCCGAGAAAGGGCTGAAGGACTTCTTTCACCACGGCGTCCACGCGGCGTGGTTCCGTGCCCAGAGGATGTTTCGCATCGTGTGTGTTTGTGTGGGCGCGTCATGCTACAACGGTGGATCGTCGCAGCTCCGAAGAGTGTTGGGTCTTGCGTTGTGACATCCGCTCAGGATGTTGGATTTGCCTGAGCGTCCATCGACAACCTCTTCGTGGGTGTCGCATGAGGAGGCTGCTGCAATGAGAACGAACAAGCGATTGAAGGAGTCCCGTTTCACACTCCCTGGACAAATCGACGATGTGCTATCTTAGCCGATGCATTTCCGAGAATGCAGGATCCGTTGGCACCTGCTGTCAGTTTAGACTTAATCCTCGTGTCCATTCCCTCTGGGAACAGCTGACCGCCAAAGGTGGTGAAGTACTGGGCAGCTTTGCTTGAAGACGCGTAGAACTCTTGCTGGCTGGGCTAGCAGGAGCACCGATGGCAGAGGCCGTCCTGGTGCAAATGGCAAACCTCAGCTTTCGGGCAAAAGGTGATGTGAGCATCTGCTTCGCGGCCAAGGTGTTCAAGGGCGATCGAAGTATGATCTGACCGTGGGTCATGCAGAAGCTACAGGGTTCGCCTTCTGGTTCTGCTGGTCTTGTTTGCTTTCGTTCGTGAATGGAAGGTTGTGAGCTATCCCGTGCAGCACGGCGACACTTTGGATGATGCAATGCAGGAGCAGGCAGACGCACCATGCAGTCGCAGTTGGAACCCTGATTGCCACTGATTCTGCTGAGGGCTCAGCTCCTTCGGCTTCCGGTCCGTTCCCACATCCAGGTGCGAATCTTTTTCCATTGTTTTTCATGGTGTCATTTTCCAATAACCCTTCAACAGCCCTGATAGCTGAATCCTGCTCCTCGAAGACAACCACCCTGAACCCAAAACCCTGCTCCATCAAAGTAGTCCCAGCTGATCGGTATATTGGCCTGAAGGTGCACAAGCACTTTGGCATGTCCATGAAACGAATCAGTTGCAATGTCCAGCTCCAGGCCGAAGGAAGCTCTTTAGCACAGCTCTCCTTGCTGGCAAGTGACATCAAAGAAGGGGCCAGATGGCGTTGCTGGATCAAGGCTGATGGCGGGCATCCGATCAGTGCATTGGACGCGCCAGTGCCCACGATCTTTTTAGCCTCGCCGATTGGATCCAGCTCTAGGCTTCAGACGCCTTCCTGGGTTAGTGGTGGTTCTACGAAGGATCAAGGAGGATCGAGAAAAGGAGGCCTCCAGACGTGCCAAACCCTGAGCTGCCATGCCAAAATATCTTCGAACAGCCAGCAGTTGGGATAAATAGATCTGATGGTAAAGGAGGTCCTGGCCCACAAGTCTGCAAGCGGAATCGGCATGTCTCGAGTCGGCTCGAGCAGTTGGTAGAGCTGGGGGTGGAAGCCGATCCTGTAGGGATGTCCTTTGCATCGCAGGCGCGCGCTTGGACGGCTGTTGCAAAGCCTGTGCACACCACCAACCTGTAACTAGCCCTGTGATTGCGGCCGGACGGCTGTGCAGATTGTTGTGGACTGCCGTGGGCATTTGCTGGGTCGTGATGCGCCCAGAGTCATGAGAATTTTCGTAGCGTCGTAGCATTCAACGACAGAGGCTGCGCTGGCCACCAGACCCGGAAAGTCTTATCCTGAGGCCTGGCATCTGTTCTGGCGAAGGAGCTGCTGAATGGACAGCCGGGCCCCAACGTTGGCACTGTGCATTGACGCATGATGACGCATGCACCAGAGACACCAGTGCCGGCATTGTACAAGAGTCTGGAGGCACGTCGTGTGCGTCCGTTCCGAAGACATCAACATCTCTGGCTCCCTGTATCGCAACAAGCTGAAGTACGCGGCCTTCAAGAGGAAGCACATGCTCCTTGACTCCTTGGTCTTAGACACCTAAGTGGAAGCAGCCTAGAAAAGAGCACCGAGGAACTCCAACCCTCGACAGGGGCCTTTCCATTACCGAGCACCCTCCAAGATCCTTTGGCGCACCATCCGTGGAATGGAGCCTTGGACGGAAGTTGACGAGTCTGCAACGAGCCTCTTTGAGGCCACGGACCAAGCTCAGGTTCCCCACAAGACCGCCCGTGGCGCAGCCGCCCTGGACAGGTCTCGGACAGGGAGCTTTCATCAGATCATGATCGGCTGCTTGCATCTCTCCCAGACTCCTGAAAGGCTGAAGACCTTCGAGGGCATCCCTCACCCCTACGATCGCAAGAAGCGACCCTTGTCTCAAGTCGGCTCTCCGACGCGTCTGCAGCTTTGTGTGTGGGCATGAAAGCATCCTTGCAGTCTCCGCTCTCCCAGGAATGGTGGCAGACGCCTCAGTCGACCGTGATACCGCCTCCTAAGAGATGTGCCAGAGCTGGTGTCGTCTGGCGCTCTTTTCTGTCCTGGTGCTGGTCGCATAAGGTCCCCAGCTGCCTGAAAGTCCTCCGCCTGCGCCCCGAGCGACGCTTCTGCCGCCTCGGCGACCTCTCCAAGGAGGC
>CAJNDV010031224.1:28794-50402 GCA_905221635.1 Symbiodinium sp. CCMP2456 | reverse complement strand
GTTGTTGTGGTTGTGGTTGTGGCTGTGGTTGTGGTTGTGGTTGTGGTTGTGGTTGTTGTTGTTGTTGTTGTTGTTGTTGTTGTTGGTGTTGTTGTTGTTGTTGTTGTTGTTGTTGTTGTTGTTGTTGTTGTTGTGTGGAGTAGGCTTTAGTGATTTCAGGGTTTAGGGCTTTAGTGTTTAGGGTTTGTAGTTGTGTGGAGTAGGCTTTGGCGATTTAGGGTTTCAGGGCTTAGGGTTTTAGTGTGTGGGGTTTTAGGATTCACGCGGCTTGGGGTTTATGGTTTTGGCGGTGTCGTATGGTTTTCGGTTTCAGGGTTCAGGGGTTCTTGTTAAGGAAGCCAAGCCTTTTATGCCATCTTATGCTGCTTCTTGGGTTTTCATGAGTATATAGGGCTGTAATAAGGAGCTATTCGAGCGTTTGTGGAGTGTCTTGTACGGTCTACGTAACTAGGCTTCATGTATAGGCTTCATAGAGTCTTGTACCTGCTTTAAGCTTCAAGAACCTGGTTTATTCAACTTACCGTATCTTTTGTAAAAATCGGCTTTCTGTATGACGGCAAGAATTAAATCCTATAACAGCAGACACGTAAAAAAAACAAAGAAGGTCGGGTTTTTCTTTGAATTCTTGGGCTTGGCGTCCCAAAGCCTCAAGCTCCTGAGCTCCTACAAAAGAACACGCCCTAAGAGAACACATCCTAAAGTACTAGAAGAGAATGCACCCTCAACCCCCGAAAGCCGCAAAAGGCAGTTCAGGTCCATATTACATCATGATCCCTGAACCCTAAACCCTAAACCCTAAACCCTAAACCCTAAACCCATATGGCTCAGACCATGATCCCTGAACTTGAGCCTTCAGGCGTTCTGGGTTTATATAGAGCTTACCCATAGGCCCCATAGTAGCTCCTTGTCGGGTTGTCTTCTAGGGCTCTAATTATGAACCCCCAAAAAGGAACTACTATGGGGCCTAATGGGTATGTAGTGCACATTTGCCGCACACCCCGATTGGCTGAACATTTGCCCAGAGACCAAGCAAAAAGGGGTCAGGGCCCCCACAGAAGGCATCCTTAGGGGTTTAGGGACTATAGGGGCTATAGGGGCTAATCCGAAACATTAGAATCCAAAGCACCCCCCCCCCAATCAATCAGTTGGAGCCAGAACCGCGAAGAGGAGGGTTCTATAAGTAGGGCTCCAGGGATGTACGGCTTAGACTTAGGTTTGACGTTTCACGGTTTGAGAGCGTCGGGGTTTTTAGCACAATTCGGCAAACCCCACCGCGCCTGAACTTCGGGCTTGAGAGTACCCTAAAATATAGCCTGCCCTAGAAGCTCCATATATACTACCATTAGGGAATCAGGTCCCGAAAGCCATAAGAAGCCTGGCCTTTTGGGACCCAATTCCATGATGGTAGTAAAAATGGAGCCTCCGGGTGCTTTAAACCAGAAAGACCACCTAGTGAATCTAGTCTCAAAGTAGGCGCCTGCAATATACAAATGAGCAAGCCAAAAGAAGTATAGCAATTCTCTACAGTAGGGTTGTATAGATCTTTAGGGATGTGAGGGGCTGCTGAGGAGGCTCTTTAGGAGGTTGATAGAGGTTTTTCACAGGTGTTTAGGATTTATTTAGGGCTTCGGGAATCGCGCCTAATTCACTAGGTCCTTGGGTTTCAAGAGCGGTGGGCGTGATCCCCAGCACGCTTAATGTCAGGACCGGCGAAAGGCACCACTAAGTTTGAGGAACCTTGTGCATATGGCACTTTGAATCCCAAGCTTGCTTTACTTAGGAAGACCCGTGTGGCGCTGGTGGGCCTTGGCCGCGCCGGCCATTTCCACCTTCAGATCCTTGGCCCTTGATGTTTGCCCTGTCTGTGGTTACAGAAATCGAAACAAGTTGCCTTACGATCACGAGCAAAGCAGGGCGCGCACACACAATGCAGATCTATTGTCAAAGGTCGTGCAAGAATGCAGACCATTGCTTTCAGCTTTAATTGTGTTTGTGTGTGTGTGTGTCTTCTGTCCTCGGCCGGCGCCCTAAACCTCTACAGGAGCTCGGTGCTTTGGACTCAGGTCTTCGTCGTGTGGTGCTTACCTGTGCCCCACACGCAGGCTTAGAAACTAAATCCCAAGCTCTCAACCCCATGCTCGACACATCTGTTTCAATAACTGAACACCAGAAACCTAAGGATTATAAACCCTCCCTATACTACGAGACCATCCCTTAAGCCTTACCTCTCTCTCCGGGAAGGTGAGGTAAAACGGTGACAAGAGCCAATGCAACCCCAACCCCGCCTACACCGGCGCCCCTAAACCCTAAACCCTAAACCCTAAACCCTAAACCGGCGCTCTTGCAAGGTCCATGGTGCAGCTGCCACACATGGTGGAGCTTAGATGGGTCGTGGACATTGACGAGGAGAAGGCGCCACCGAAACGAAATCACGTAAGAAAAGCCGCAGACCGGAGACTTTGGAGTTCCTTAGTATCATTGTACCATGATAGGGGTAGTTCTTTAAATTAGGAATCTGTTTTTTAGGTACCCAAAATAGCACGGCACCCTTTATACAGGACCCAATTTAGAGAACTACCCACGTACCCCGACACCGTAATATAGGGGCTTTCATAATTAGAATAGGGTTTGGGGGTATCTTATATTATAATATTAAGAATAAGGAACTCCCAAACCCTATTCTAATTATTAAGACCCGTAAACCCTAAACCCTTATAATAGCCCTTATAGAACCCTCTAAGGAACCCTTTAAAGGGGCTCCAAAACCCTACTCTAATTATTCAGGCCCCTACAGTATTCTAGTTAGACCCCTCTATTATTGGAGCTTGGGGTTTGTGGGGCCTTCGGGGCTTCGGGATCTAGGGTTTAGGGCCAATTTAGGGTTTAAGGTTGTATGGTTTAGGGTTCAGGGTCTTAGGGTTTAGAGTTTTAGGGTTTGGGGTTTAGGGTTTTAGGGTTTAGCGTTTAGGGTTTAAGGATTTAGGGTTTGCGGTTTAGGGCCAGTTTAGGGTTGAAGGTTTTAGGCTTTGGGGCTTCAGGGTCTTAGGGTTTAGGGCTTTAGTAGGGCTTTAGGGTTTGGGGTTTAGGGTTTTATGGTTTAGGGTTTGGGGTTTTAGGGTTTAGGGTTGAGGCTTCAGGGTGTAACTCCAAGCGCGAAGTTGACTGCACAGTAGTCATAGGCACACAGACTACTTCGACTATTTCAGTCCCACACCCTGACGGACTCATGAAACCCCTTGGAAAACCCTAAAGCCTAAACCCTAAACCCTAAACCTAAACCCCTAAACCCCTAAACCCCTCAACCCTAAACCCTAAACCGACAGCAAGGAAGAAGCTCAACTCGAGCTTCAGGGAAGGGAAGGTGGGGCTTGGTGAGCAAATGCAGGGCTGCAAGGTTCGAGGTGTCCTGAAAAGCGCGACAGATGCATTGACAAGCCTGTTACATGTTCGCCCGGAGTGAGGTGAAAGCCTTGTAAGATGTCGCAGAAACCCCCCAAAATCTCGGAAAGCCTTCTCACAAAAGCAGAGCAGGCCCAGCGGATTGCAGCTGAGCAGGGCTGCCGCTGGAGCACCAAGCTGGGCCACTTGGGCAAAGAGAGACCGTCCTTCATCTCTATATCCTAGCAGGTAGTGTTACGAAGAACCCTAAACCCTAAACCCTAAACCCTAAACGAAGACCCCTTAAAGGCGACTCTTGTTAAGCCCACTTCTGGCTCCCTGAAAAGTGACCTTATTGAGAGGGTCTATCTCCCTAAGGGGCCGCCCTATCCTAACTCCTGTTACTGTGGGTTCTGGTTGGGTACTGCAAGTGTTTCTATAGGCGCTCTTATGGTGCTCTATATTATCGCTCTCTAATTTAATGAGGTTTTCTAGTACGGATCTTTTGGGTTTTATAGGGTCCTAGACGGAGCTTCATATAATTTTAGGTCATCTAATTTTAGCTTTGTGATACCGTATGACGACTCCTCCAGAAAGATTTCAAAAAATGAGAAGCCCCAGTCATCCAGTCAAATCCAAGAGCCCCAGATCGTAAGCTCAACTAGTTTCGGCCCCAGAATCGGTTAGGGTTCCTTTACGGGTTTATTTATCCAGGGGCTGCCATGATGGGTTCCTTTAAGGGCTCCTCCTATAGGGTTTATAGGGCTTCTCAACCCCCAAAGCCCTTAACCAATCAAGCCTGCAAGCCCCCGGAGTCTTCCAGGTGAGACGCTCGCGGATGTAGATGCAGTGGTCATCGCCTCTGCGACGGACACTCACTTCCCGTGACCATCTTGTGTCAGGGCTTAGAGGGTTGGGGTACTTGGCAAGCAGGGTTATACAAACGTATCTTTTAGGGTAGGTGTACTTAAAGGATCATGGGACTTAGTAAGTAGGGTTATAACTAAGGTAACTATACTTATAACCCCAATTGGGGGACTTATAACCTTACTTACTAAGTCCCATGATCCTCCAAGTATGGCTACTTAGAGCCAGTATCCGGCGTGCATAAGATTCCTGACGAGGCATCTGAAGCATCTTTCGCGGGTGGCACACATTGGATCTACATTGTGCCCACAAGCCGTTAACCGCTGAAACCCCAATGTTATATTGAAGCTTTATTTGTTCATCTTGCCGTCTATTGCACTAGAGGGTTACATTATATGTATATATATATATATTCTACTATACTGTATTGTTGTATTTCTTGTTGTCCCCAAGAGTCTCTTGGCACAACCAAGCAGGGATGATGAATAACATTTATGGTGTAGTCCTTCATCCAAAGGGTCCTTGGAGTCTCCGGGCCCGGGTGGAGGTACATTATGGAGTCCCTGCGTGCCAACAAAGCGGTCATGGCTGAGAAGCCTATTTCCCACGAGCTGCAGGAGGAGACCCCGTCTTGGTCTTGGGGCTTAGGGCTTTAGGCTTTCAGGGATCGGGTTTCCAACCCTGAGATTATCGATTCTGTGCACATGAACTTCTACGTATTCCTACTAATGAAGAAAGTCAACCATTCCTTGGCTTTGGTTCTTACTCAGTCCCTACTGCGAAGTTTGCTTTTTGATTCGGCAAGTTTTTCCATTGTTACACGGGTTGTACGCAGTTGTTATACGGCCATGAGGCCATGCAGCCATAGGGTTGCGCATGCGGTTTAGGGTTCAGGGTTTATGGCCATATTTGATTTGATGGCTTCATTGCTTGTCAGCGGCTTGCAAATATATGCGCCTGTTTCGTGCAATCTCATCTGCTTCTGCACGGCCTTTAGCCGCAAGCCTGGCAAGCAAGACACCGAAAGCCCCACAGAAGCAGAGCCCTAAACTCCAAACACCTGCCTGGAACCTTTGAAGGAACCCTGAAAGGAACCCGGAACCGCGCAACCCCTAAACTTCCCGAAAAGCATTTGTTCTGTTGCATTTAAGTATCGGGACCTAAATAATTACCAGTACTATTCTTAGGGTTCCTTATATTATAACGTATAGCTGTAGTATAATATACCCCCAAACCCTATTCTACTTACTACGGCCCCTACTTTAGGCAGCTGGGCAACCCAGAGACCCTAAACCCTAAACCCAACCGAAGCAAGGCTTCATGGTTTAAAGTTTACCTGAACCCTAAATCATCGACCTTTTTGGGGTTCCTTCCTATGTTTTTGAAGTCTTTCAACAATCCTCAAAAGAGGTAGCTTTTTTGGGGGTCCAGGTAAGGTTGAAGGTTTTGGGCTTAGTATGTGGGGTTTACGGTTTCGGGTTCGGGGACAAACCTGAAAATTGAGCCATTTTCGGGATACCTCGATATGTTGAAGCATATTTTTAAACTAAGGCCTATGTATAAAGCAGTTCTACGCAAACACTAAACCCTACAAGCCCAAATAATTAAAGCATGTACCACGTCGCATCTATAATATACCGTCTACTTGGAGGATCATGGGACTTAGTAAGTAAGGTTATAAGTCCCCTAATTGGGGTTATAAGATAGTTACCTTATAGTTATAACCCTACTTACTCAGTCCCATGATCCTGTAAGTACCCAGTTATACCCCATGAAATTCCGTAAGCTCCGCAAAACCCATAAAATCAGGTCGACCCCCTGGTTAAGTGGTTTCGATATCTGCAGCGTCAGGTGATCGAGGCCGTGGAGCTGGCAAAGAGCCGGAACCTCCCGCTTCTTGGTTTGGAACTACCTATAGTCTCCATTGTAGTTCCTTTTTTTGGTTCAACCAGTTATATATGGGGGTTTCCGAAAATAGCGGACCCTAATATAGCACCCTAGATAGTAGGATCCTTATTGTAAGGACCCCCAAATAAGGTACCCTAATTTCGGAAACTCCCATATTAAGGATTTTATAAGGTATCCCCCAAACGAACTGCAATGGAGACTACAGGTAGGCCCCCCTCGTAGTTTAGGGTTTAGGAATGGTTAGGGCTTGGGAGTTGGGAAGTTAGGGGGCCTGATTCGGGCTTGGGGTTACACTAATACTGTTGTTGATATGAATCCTGCATGACCTTAATAAGGACCCTTAAACTATGGGAATTATGGCATATTCCTTACTAGGGGTCATGCAGGATTTAGGAATTACGGCTTAGGGTTTAGGAATTATAGGGCTTGGGGTTTAGGATTTAGTGCTCCTTATAATAGGGAAATTCAAGCAGATGGGACAACGGGCACCCTGACGGGCTGGTGGGCTATCTGAAGATTTAGGGTTTAGGGCTTATAGGGTTTAGGGTTTAGGGCTTAGGGTTTAGGGTTACATGGCGCCTAACAAGCTTGACAAGAAGAGCAGGCCTGCTTTGAGCCCTCTTAAGGGTGGCATCAGGATCCCCATGGAGCAAAAGCCTCAGAGCCCTGCAAGCATTGTAGCCTGAAAGCTTAGGTTTTGGAGTTGCCTTAGGTTTAGTTAAAGGTTTTGGAGCGGTTTATGACCTAAGATATATCTTAAAACCCGTATACACAGAACCTTATGCCGTGTAGACTATGCCCTGAACCAGTCCCTGACCCTAAGCGCAGCGAGCGGCAACGACAAGTCTTCCAGGTACCTGAAGAAGCAGCAAACCTAGCTGTTTTATACGGCTTTTGTCGAATCGACAGGTAAAGTTTCCCGAGTCCTCGAAGCCCCGAAGCTATCAGCACTATATATTTGCTTAATGCTCGCACAGGCCTTCAGTTTCAGACAACTAAAGTAAACTTCTCCGAAACCCTGGAACCTGAAACCTCTGAAATCCTACACCCTAAAAGGACCCCAACTCTAAACCCTGAATGAATCCCGTCGTAACCCGCAGCTGCCGCTGAAGGTTCGTCTGCGGTTATCAACGCCGAGCGGACCCGCTGCTGTTCGAGCTGTGTTTATTCATACCTTAAGAACCCAAAACCTACTTTGTTGCAGGGTCCCTATAAATCCCATATTAGGGTTTATAATAAGAACCTACAAAAAAGTGGGTTTTGGGTTCTTAAGGTAGGGAATCAGGGCTTTGCAGGGTTTAGGGTTGTAGGTTAAGGCTTCCTTTAAGGGTTCCTTAATTGCTGCGCTCTACCAGGGTTCCGCTCAAAGGGCTCTGAAGGGTTCTGCGGGAGGTTTAGGTTTCACCAGTTTGGGGTTTAGGACTTCGGGGTTTCAGAGAGGGCTTCCCAAGGTTTCTGTGGGGCTAACGGCCAGGGGCTATTTGTGTAATTAAGTGTGCAAGCTTCGGAATATGCATTAATTGTGAAGGATGATTAGCCAAGGGCTGGCGAGGCATACGAATATTGCGATGAGTGCGTTCCTTTGTTGTGGAGCTGTGCGCTGGAGTCTAAAACCGTAGAGTTTCAAGGCTTAGCGATTTCGGACATCAGAAGCACGAGGCTTGAGACCCTTAAACAAAGATGTGTTCCGCCACTAGCGGTCACTAGTGGACTAGAGTGGCCTTTTGCAGACAAGCTGCTTACCACAAGGACGCCCATCCCTATTAGTTGTTGGTGAGTTTTGAGGCATTAAACACCCTAAACCCTAAACCCTTTAAGATCTGAGCGACTTCAGGCTTTGGGGCTGGCAGTGTTTGAGCGTCCTCCGTTTTTTCGGCAGGATCGCAACTTCCGAGCGCTGAAGCAGCAGCTGGACGTGGGGGCTGTGGGTACCTGCGCTGGAGAGAGGGTTAGGCTTGTCTGTCTGTCGGTGTCTCTACACTTGGGGTTTAGTGTTTAGGGTTTCGGCTTCATAAGGTTTAGGGTTTATAAGGTTTAGGGTTTAGGGTTTTAGGGTTTAGAGTGCCTCTAAGTGTCGGAGTCGGTTGTCTCAGGCGGACCTAGGCGACAAGCGCAAATCCGTCAAGATGAGTCCTGAACCATACCTTCTGTTTGCAAGCCCGGAAGCTGAAATCAACTTTCAATCCTACAAATTATATCAATAGGTTCCATTATATTGTACTTTATTGTCATTATATATATATATAGATATAGATAGATAGATATGTGTATGTCTTTGTGTGTGTATTTCTGTTTTGCGATATTGTACTATATTGTAATTAGAGTAGATCATATTATATAGATTGTATTCCGCTGAGCCCGTGGACGACTTGGACGACTAGCACAATGTCAAAACACAGGCCACAAGCCCTTTGCCCCAAAAACCCTAAACCCTAAACCCTAAACCAACCAAGCCCCAAAGTCCCGCACCCTGATCTCTGCACAGGAACTTCAAGAAACGCCTTGTTGTTCGGTATTTTTCCGACTTCCAGCAGCATTCTTTGGTCTTTTCCGTCAAAGTATACAGAATAAACCTTTACACTTTCAACGCGAAGTTGGTTGAAGCTAAATGAACGGAAATGTGATTGACGATGGGGGAGTGCTGCCTGCTTCATTAGATGCTGCAGTTTGCTGTTCTGGCGCTCGTTCTAGCCGTATGTCTTAACCTGCTGCCAATATATATGCGCATGAACTAGCCCCAGCTCTCTAGACTCTTGAAAGCTTTGTGTGGCGGTGGTTAGGCTTTCAGTGTCACGATATGGGGTTCAGGGTCCATCAGGACCTGAATTGAAGCCGCAGGCAAGATGAAGGTCGTGAAGACCTGCAGCCGCGACAACCCACTCCCTCCGCTACCAGCCAGCACAGGTACAGTTTGCATGCTCGGCTTTTTTGTCCTCAATTTCGTCAACCCGGAGCTCTTCTACCTCAAATCCCCGAAACCACCGGACCATCACCTATACACTCCTAACGCACGAATTGACCTGCTTTGGCAGACTTAGCCTGATCGGCCACCTTCCCACTTCCCCGCCCGTCCCTAGAGCTGGCTTACGTGCGTAGTCTCCACTGTAGTTCTCTTTTTGTTGCAGCTTGAAGCCTTGTCGATGATCGTAGGTTCCTAACCATAAAAGTTGTCAACCCGAACAGGAACCACAACGGAGACTGTAGGTAACCCCTGAACCCTAAACCATAAAATCGGGTTTGGGGCTGCCAGGGCTGAGGCTGAGCAACGAGTCTTGCTTGTTTTACTCGTTGGGAGCAGTGGAAGTAGTATGTAGTGGGGTTATTGTATTATTGTCTGCGTGTAGGGTAATGGAAAGCGACTATGAGGAACAGCAATAGTGGCACAGTTGTCGACGTAGTAGCAGTAGCAGCAGCAGCCGTAGCAGCGGCAGTATGCAAGTCATAGCCAGCCGTACACACCTCTGTCATGACATTGTTCAAGATCATGAGACTCGTCGTCGTTGTGGCCGTTGCCGTTGTCGATTTTGTCTTCATGATGGATGGCACCAAGGATCGAGTATCTGCGCACGAGCGGTGGCATCTTCCACGACATGCTGCGCCTAGGCTGCGGTTGTCGCGACCTCCATGCTTAGATTTGGGAAATCTTTGAAACATGCATAGAATCATCATCAGCAGCGACACAACACATTGCGACATCCTACACGCGAGATGTTCCCAGACCGCCCGTTCTGCAAAGCGTACCATGAGGGGTGCTGGTTGAACCCTCAGGAACCCTCTGCAGCCTGGACCCCATTGCTCGAAGCCCCCTTTAGCTGTAGGGTGTTGTGCTATTTGGCGGACAGAACCGATTTGAGGCTTTGTTCGAGGTTTGCAGCTGTTGGGGTTCCTCCTGGTGCATCGGCCCCGAACCTCTTGATACGAACCACCCCATGTTAAATGTGAGTATCAGAAAACTCCACTAACGTCAGGGTCTGCATGAGTATCGTACAGTGATATCCCCTGTCCATCCCGACAGAGCTATACAGGCTATAACTGTAGTCTCCATTGTAGTTCCTTTTTGGGGATACCTTATATAAAATCCTCAAAATATACTTTTATAAACCAGCAAAAGGAACTACAATGGAGACTATAGGTAGAACCAACTCTAGGTTCTAAGGCCCTCTACTGCTCCGTGCCGACCCAGGGTTCTATACTTGGAGGATCATGGGACTTAGTAAGTAAGGTTATAAGTCCCCTAATTGGGGTTATAAGTAAAGTTTGGGGTTATAAGTAAAGTTACCTTAGTTATAACCCTAGTTACTAAGTCCCATGATCCTTCAAGTAAGGTTTCTGAGTTCTGGATTAGGGGCTTTTGGTTTGGGGGCTTAAGGTTTGTGCCTTAAGCTTTAGGCTTACAAAGCCGAGAATCCCAACAACTCCCACCGCAAGTTTCTCTACTTATAGCTACTCACGAAGACCGAAGAAAGACATCAGGTTACAACCAAGCCCTGCGCGGAAGACTTAATATGGGGGCCTTAATAATTACCTTTACTACTTTGGGGGGTTCCTTACTAAAAGTGCTATAAGTATAGTAGAATATTCCCCCCCCCCCCAAAACAAACCCTATTCTAATTATCAACGCCTCTATAGTAAACCGGAAACCCTAAACCCAAGAAGACCCAACGCGAATCCGAACCCTAAACCCTAAACCCTAAACCCCTAAACCCTAAACCCTAAACCCCTAAACCCTATAAGCCCTATAAACCCTAAACCCTAGTAAACCCTAAACCCTAGTAAACCCTAAACCCACGCGAATCCGAAGCCCAGGATTCACGACTTTGACATGCTAAACTTCCTGACCAACGGCGAGGAGACAGAGCACGGAACTGCGGGCCCTTTCTAGCGAATACCTGGGGATCCAAAACCTACGGTTTTAAGGGTTCCACCCTCGAAGTAAGGGGTCATGACCTGCTATTTTTGTAGGGTTTGGGGGCACAGGTATGCCTTAGTAATACTACTTCTTACGGTTCCTTATTGAGTATGCCAGAATTTATCGCATGCCCAACACCATAGTCTGGTCTTTTCAGACCCTTACATCAAGTAGGTTTGGGCGTTTAAGGGCGCTGTGCATCGAGTTGCTGGGTTAAGGGTTCAGGTTCTGAGGTTGAAGGGCTTCTAAGGGCTTATAGGGTTTGGGGTTGAGGGTTTAGGGTAGAGGGTTTGGGGGTGTAGAGTTTAGGGTATAGGGTTTGCGGGTGTAGGGTTTTGTGTCAGGTTCCTTTCATCACCCGGAGTCGCCGAGGCCGAGAAGCCCAGTGACGATAAAAAAGGGTACGAATAGAATATATTTACATGATCTTACATGAAACGACTACGTCCCCTAAAATATCCTTAACGGAGGGGTCTTGAGCTCTTTGGGTACTTGTATGATGGGGTAGGAGGTGCTACCATTGGGATTTTATAGCGCCCAAAGGCAGTGCCCTACTGGGCACATCGGTGACTAGACTTCCGGCCAGGCTGTCGAGTAGTTGAAAGATAAATCACAGAACTCCGTATGCGGCCCCACTACTGTTAGAACTGGAACCCAATTGGTGGTTGTCGAAGACCTGTGCTCCAGCATAGGTGCTACTGTATACATGATAGGCAGGGACGCGCGATTGTCTCAAATCCCCAAGTTTGGTGAATGGCTTCAAAACCAACCGCGGTGAATATGTACTCTATACTAATATAGTAGATAAGAACAGTCGTGCAAGCCGCTTTGCTGTGCATAGTGATGTTGACGGACTTACACCCTAGACCCTTAAACCCCACATCCTAATCCTTACCCCAAGCCCTATAATCCTAAATGTTCTCCAGATATGTGAGAGCGCAAAATCCATGCGCATCATGAGAGGAGCCGGAGTCAGTCACGGCCATCGGGACTTCTGGCTGCATTTTACAAAAGCCTACACTCCCAGACCCCCGCCCGAAGCGCCAAACCCCTAAGCCCCGAATCCTAAGCCCTGGCAAGTTCAAACAAAAGCAAGCGCCGCACCCGAAGCGAGGGGACGGTATCTGTCTCTGGAGCATGGGTTCACACAAAGTTTTTCTCTCCACTGCATGTTCTTTTTTTTGTTTGTAGGTATCGATGTGTGTATGTATATATATATATATATTCACTTATTTTGTGTTTACTTATTTGTTTCTATGTTTGTTTTTTATTAATGTATTTATCTGTCTATCTATCTATCTATCTATCTAGCTAGCTAGCTAGCTAGCTAGCTAGCTAGCTAGCTAGCTAGCTAACTATCTATACATACGTACATACATACATACATAACATCATAGAATCCCGTAGAGGTCAGCCTTCTCGGTTTAGCTGGGTTCGTAACCAGAAGCCAAAGAATCGTGATTTGCCAGCCGCGGCAAAGGCCACAGGCATCGCCACCACCCCTCGACCCTCAACCCTAAACCCGCAGGCTTGCTACGACCCAGAAGTTGACCCTAACCCTTACTTGGAGGATCATGAAGTAAGGTTATAAGTCCCCTAATTTGGGGTTATAAGTATAGTTATAACCCTACTTACTAAGTCCCATGATCCTTCAAGTAACCCTTCTGTCAACCCTAAACCTTCAGGCATTGCTACCACCCGGAAATTCAGAAAATGAATGACATCGACACTTGCGCGGTGATGTTCAAGCTCCTCGGTTCAAGATTAGCCTCCAAAGTGGCTGTTCTACGAAAGCTCGGTCTGTGGATCCAATAGCCTACTGTCATTAAGGGCTGTATACCGCCATACCCTGTCATGATGGGTCATGTCCTACGATTTCGCCGGGGTTGGAGCTACAAAGTATGCGCTAAACCGTAGAGTCATCCACCAGACACACATCTTGGAAGCCGAACTGTAGGGGAAAACACATGCAGCCTGAGATAGGAGTGGAGGTTGTGTAGAACTAGAACAGAGGCATGCGCGCTACATGAACCCTAGATCCTTGATGAGCCCTCTTCCGGAGCATGCTCCCTGACGAAAGTCCGATAAGGCTCCTGCGAGGACTTGGGGATACTGTTCCTCTGTCGTTCCGGCATCATACTGAACCCCAGCCCCCAAAACATTGAGCCTGGCGCTTCGATCTAGAATCTCCAATTATGCCCCCTGTGCCCGATCCGATACATCTCGCCCCGTGATATTTGGGTGGTCGTCAACAAAACAGGTGACCACCTTGTCGTAGATGCCACATGGATACTAGGACAGTCCTCGCTGAAGGAAACTTCTGACAGGAACCCTCCATTGAGCCTAAACCCCCAGCCCCAAAGCTAAAATCCCCTAAACCTGCATCCGCACCCTAAACCCTAAACCCTCGAACCCAAAGCCCCTAAATCTCAGCGCTCCGTGTCTCCGATCGTCAGCTTGGACATGTAGAGCTGTAAACTGTCCAGTGGGAGCTAGGATTAGGGGGACCCTTGGGGATATAGACCCTCTCAATAAGGTCCCTTTTAAGAGAGCCAAAAGTAGGGTTCCGAAGGGGTACCCTTTAAGGGGTACCCCTAATAATACTAGCTGTCCAGAAGACCGAAGTCGCAACTTCTGCCGTAAACCCGAAGCAGGGCCCTAAACCTTAAGCCCTCAATTAGGGCTTGGGGGTTTAGGGCTTAGGGCTTATGGGTTTAGGGCTTTGGGGTTTAGGGGTTTAGGGCTTAGGGCTCAGGGGCTTTGGGCTTAGCTCTTTGGGGGTTTAGGGCTTAGGGGCTTGGGTCCAGAGTTTAGTATTGCTAACCCTAAACCCCTAAACCCTAAACCCTAAACCCTAAACCGATCGCGGTTGAGGGTTTCAGGAGCCTGCGGCGCCCAAGCAGACGGTCCTAAAACGGTTTAGGGTTTAGGGTTTAGGGTTGGCACTCTGAAAGCCTAAACCTTCTGAGCCCTAAACCTACAATTCCCGCAACCCCTGAACCCAGCAAGCCCAAGAACCCTAAACCCTATAAGCCCTGAAACCCTAGACCACAGAAAGTGTAAATGCTGGCCATGCCTCGCAAAATCCTCGTCATAAAGACGTGGTAGCAAAAGCAGAAACTACACTGGAGACTCGAGGTAAGCCCTATAGAACCTGAAGCTCCCAAAGAGGTACGAGAACGGGATGCTAGCTATGGTGGACACCAGCCGCGATGCAGCCTACGGCTACGATCAGCGCATCGAGGTGTTCGGAGAGAAGGGCATGCCACTCGGTTGATGAAGGTTGGCCCATGAGATTCATACGACTAAACAGGACGGCTGCCGTAAGGAGTTGTTACAGAGTTTTGAGTTTAGGGTTATGGGTTTGCAGAGTTTTGAGTTTGGGGTTTAGGGTCTGGATTAAGCCTGGTGAGCATGTTACTTCTGACCATAAAGGTAGCTGTGGGGTTTCATTATGGTCTTGAGGGGCTCTGGAGATGCTGGGCTAAAGGTATCGGTTGAGGGCTTCGGGTTTCGAGTCGAGTTGCGATTGTGTAGGGCCCTCAGGGCTGAAGGATTTCAGGTCTCGGATTTTAGGATGTTGGGGCCTGACAGGTTGAAGGCGTGAGGGGTTTGGGACTTTAGGGACAGGGGTTTCGGCTCCAAGTAGATCTTCCTGTCTGACTTTGAAGCCTAGAGGCCCTACTAAAACCCTCAGACCCCACACCTCCACCCTGGATGAGGGTCTAGGGATAAACGTTTAGGGTGTGGGTGGGGACGGTACATCTCTGCTGTAAATCTTCAGGGTTGAGTTGCGTTGCACACCTAAGTACTTAGCCCTCAACAACATGGACCGGAGGCTTGGAATTTCGGCCTGGGGGGAGAGGTTCTCAATTTGGTTGGGCCTGAGGAAACTTGTTAGGGTTTAGGGTTTAGGGTTTAGGGTTTAGGGTTTAGGGTTTAGGGTTATGGTCTAGGGTTTAGGGTTTGGGGTTCCTATAAGGGCTCCTTCGAGGGTTACTGTAAGCGCTCCTATATGGGGGATACATTCCCAAACCATAAGACTAACTCCTACCCTAGAAGCCTTGCTTTTCTATGTAGCTTTTAAGGATTCTTGGGTGCAGGTCCAGGTTTTAGGTTTCAGGGTCTGCAGCCTAGGGCTGCGATAAGAAACTTGACGTAGTTGCTGAAGGAATAAGCCTACACAAGTCTGAACTTTCAGTGTCAGAAGGAACAACATTATCCCAAAGCGGGTAAAGTACAGGGCATTCATTCAGCCACTAGGTTGACGAGTTGAACACAAATGGACATTCGACAACCGGCTTGCAAGCTGGACTCGAACACTGACAGATGCCAAGCACCAAGACATCAAGCGCCTAACAACCCCACACCCCTGAATCCTAACCCTAAACCCAAACTGCTGAACCGAAACGGCAGGTCGTCCCTTGTCTTCGTTTTTGACACAATCCTCTCGGCTTCAAAATTGGTCCCCACGTCGTAAACCCTGAACCCTAAAACCCTAAACCTTAACCCAGGTCTGTCTCTCTTGAGGGCAGGGCAGAGGCAGCAGCCTCAACCCTTCCCGCCTCCCCAAAAAAACGAGGTTTAGGGTTTAGGGTCTAGGGGTTTAGGGTTTAGGGTTTAGGGTTCAGGGTTTGGGGTTTAGGGTTGAGGTGAAGACAAGCCCGAAACTAATCAGCCCTAAACCCAAACCTCTGCTACCTTCAAGCCTGAAACCCTGATCCCTCATCCCGAGTTGAGGGTTTAGGGTTGAGGGGTTTAGGGTGAACGAAGTTGCTCCTCCTAGAGACTCCAAAACCCCTTAATTAAGGAATATACCTTAAATCATATTAGGGACCCCCTATTATAATATAAGGTCTATTCCTTAATTCAGGGGTTTTGGAGTCTCTGGGCTGAAACAAGGAAGCACGTAGAGACTGAACCCTTGTTGCTAGAGGACTCAGCTCTGGCCAGACCCTAAACCTAAAGCCCACACCCCCTAAACGCAACTGCTGATGATATAAATCCTACTTCACCTTGAGGACCCTAGACTATGGGAATTATGGTATACCTGCTTTACTGTAAGGACCCTAAACTATCCGAACTATGGTATACTGAATAGAATGCAAGATTTAGATCATCAGCCGTAGGAAGCAAGTGCACCAGGGCTTCTCCGAGAGCCCCGCAACTCTTCATTGTGTTGACGCTGGTAGTCCTCAAGCTCGGGCCGTCGATCCCTAAACCCTAAACCCTAAACCCTAAACCGTACGGTTTAGGGTTTAGGGTTTAGGGTTTAGGGTTTAGGGTTCAGGGTTTAGGGTTTAGGGTTCAGATCTTCCAGTATTCTAGTCTTCAGATGGTCTGAGTACCCAAATAGCAGGGTTTCAGGTGCCAGAAGCAATTCAGACTCAGAGTTTAATATTTGGGCCCTAAGCCCTACTATTTGGGCATTTGGACCCTTAAAGGAGCCCTTGAAGGAACAATAACGGAACCCTTAAAGGGCCACTTAAAGGGAACCCTAAAAGAATCCCATAACTCATAACGGCCTACGCTCCCGGCCCTAAAGTCTACCTGCGGGGCCGAAGTATACTTGGAGGGTTTAGGGTTTTGGGTTTAGGGTTTAGGGGTTTTGGGTTTAGGGTTTAAGGTTGAGGGTTTCAGGGCTTGGGGGGACGCAGTAAGTATGGCTTTAAGGTTTACGGTTCCAGGGCTTGGGGGGTTAGGGTTTAGGGCTTTTGAGCTCTATTTCTGGCCTGAATTTGGGGTTCTAAGCAGTGATAAGAAAAGCAACCCGAATCGTAACCCTTTGCGCACATTGACGGCTTGTGTAGAGTGAGTGAGGGTACGTCCGGGCCTTCCACCGATCTTTAAGAAGCCTGGAGAGATCAGAAAACTGTTTGAGTGCTTTCGGCTGCAGGAACAGTTCGGGTTCAGGGTTTAGGGTTCAGACGTTTTAGAAGATGTGAAGTAGGGTTCGATTGCTAGTAATATCTAAACAGGAAGCCAGCCATGTGCACCCAGGACCAAGCAGCCCATGTATACACTCAACTCAACACTAAACACGAGTATCAATCCTATCTCTCGTAAAGTTCGTGGCTTCACTAAACCGTAAACCCTAAGCCTAAACCCTCACGCCTACAAAACTGAAGCCACAAACCCTTTTGAAGAAAGCTCGGTTTACAACAGGTATTGCTGGTCACACAGCTTACAGGATCCAAGCATGCAGCAGCTCGGAACTTGGACTCAGGGTTTATAGGGTTTGGGCATTTAGGGTTTGGGAATTCGGATATCTTGAGGATTACGGCTGATTGTGTTTAGGGTTTAGGGTTTTAGGGTTTAGGGGTTTACGGGTTTAGGGGTTTAAAAGTTTAGGGACGAAACCCTGCGCCCTAAACCCTCTTAACTGGCACCCGAGCCCCCCGCCACCCCCGCCAAACCCCTAAGACCAAACCACAACCCGTCAACCCTTCCACCCTATAAACGCTGAACCCCTATATATTATAGCGACCCTTAGTGACCCTTATAGTAACCCTCTACAGCAATGGAACCCCAAGCGATTGCAAGCCCTGAAGCTCTCCAAAACAGCTTCCATAACCCTAAACCCCTAAACCCCTAAACCCTAAACCCCCCAAAAGTAGTATAGGAAATTATTCAGGCCCCTATATTAAACCCTAAACCCTAAACCCCCCAAAGTAGTATAGGTAATTATTACACCGGGGAGTTTCGGGATCTGGCATCTTTACCCACGAGATCTCCCGAAACTTCCGGCCTTTAGGGCCTGAAGGGGGTTTAGGGGTTAAGGGTTGGGGTTTCGGGGTTTAGGGGTTAAGGGTTTCGGGGTTTCGGGGTTTAGGGGTTTAGGGGTTTGGGTTTAGGGTTTAGGGTTTAGCAGATCCAACGAAACGCCGGGTAAAGTGAGTGAGCCCGGAGGATCTTTCGTTCAGGGTCGAGGGCTGCTTTGGGGAAAAGAAGCTGAAGCAAGAAAGCAAAGCGGTCAAGCCCTTCAACCCCAAACCCTAGACCAGGGATCAGATTTTCGGATTTAGATCTTGGGCCGTAGGCGCAGGTGGCATGAAGACAAGTGGGGAAATCAAGATACATGAGGCGATCTAGGGCATCCGTAGTCCTATCCACCTTCATCCCCCCCTTTTGAGGACCTTGAGTTAGCTTGATTCAACTTGCCTTGGGGGTTTAGGGATTCGGGCCTAATGGGAATTAGGGTTTAGGGTTTCACGTTCTTGATGAAGGGGCCGGCAAGACACAAGCTCTGGAATCACTTAAAGCGCCGCCTTGCGCGCGCAGATCGACACAGGGCGCGCCACGACAAGCCTGCCGCGCTGGCGAAAACGTCTCTACTCCCCCCACAGTCCCAGAAGACTCCTCTGCCTTAAACTTCAAGCTGATGTAAATAACGCAAAGCCCTAAACCCCAAAACGCCCAAGAATCTAAATCTGATAACTTCAACCAGGTTCATCCTAAGGCTCGGAACTCGGAGAACGCCCCACCTCAACCCCGAAAGTTCCAAACCCGAAGCCCAAAAACTCCCTGAGCCTTGGGAAGCAAAGGATCTCTTCTTTGGGGGGCGTTATGTAGGGGCCCAAAAAAAAAACTACCAATACTATTTGGGGGGGGTTCCTTATGAGAATGATAGAATAATGGGCCCCGAAACCCTATTCTAATGATTTCGGCCCTATTTTACAGGCTTTGTAGGTAGGGCTTGTAAGGCTTAAGACACAGGAGCGCAATGCTCCTTCATGAAGGAGTATTTCTTAAGTCACAGCAAGGATAATTCATGAGAACTTCAATTGTGCGTATTGGGTTTGGGGTTACCCTACAACTCGACTTATAACCTAGTTACGAGACCCCCACGGGGTCTCGTAACTATGTTATAAGTCGAGTGACCCAGATCCCCAAACCCGAAGCAGCAATCCGAGAACCAGCATTTCCAACCCTAAGCCCCAAACCCCAAAACCCCTAAACTCTAAACGCCTGAGGCCCCTAAACACCTAAATCGATGGTTCCTTATTATGATTATATTACAATATACCCCCCCCAAACCCTATTCTTATTGAGGCCCCTATATTAGAACCAACTCTTGCATCCGCAAAGCTTACCGGGGCTCTGAGGTTTATTGAACCCTGAACCCTAAACCCTAAACCCTCCCCACTTGAGCAAAACGTCTACATCTGCAAAATTCCCCCCGCGGCTCAAGAGAAGTTCTGGACACTTTCCAATCGCTTTGCCTCGACGTTTTCGGCCTTGAGGAGCTATGGCGGTGCCTGCGGCTCGTTTTTTCTGGACTTTTCGGGCTTTAAAGGTTTAGGGTTTAGGGATTTAGGGCCTGTTAGGGTTTAGGGTTTAGGGTTTAGGGCTTTATCGGGTTTTGCTGGGGCTCCTGTAACACTTTAAGGATTGCTGTAAAAAGGGCTTTTTCTATGAGGGTTTAAAGGGCCTCACTAGGATTCCCGTAAATGTTGCCTTAAGCTAAACCCTAAACCCTAAACCCTTTTAGGATCTAGGGCTAAGTCTCAGGGCTCAGGGTACGGCTCCGAAGATCTAGCAGGGTTCAGGTTTGGTTTTGGCGTTGAAGGTTGGAGGGTTGAGGACATCAAGGGTTTAGGATTTAGGGTCTTGGGATCAAGGTTTTAGGGTTTTAGAGTTTAGATATTAGGGTTTAAGGATTAGGGTTTAGGGTTTAGGGTTTAGAGATTAGGGTAGGGTTTTGCGGCCCATTATACTAAATCTCTAGTAAGGAACCCTCAAAATAGTATTGGTAATTATTCAGGCCCCTACAATACGGATTTGTAGGTTTCGGGTGTCTGGTTGGTGGTTTTGGGGTTTGGGGTTTGAGGTTGGGTGCGTCTAGGACCGGAGGATGAAACTTGTTTTATGCGTGCGCAAAGCTCCTCTCAACACCTCGTGGCACCCTTTGCCCACAGGCTCGTGAGCAAAGTCTCTACCAAAACTCGAGACCTGGGATTTTGAAACCCAAACTCATACTCTAGACCCTTAACCCTCCCCAAACCCCTAAGCCCTGAGCCCCTAAACCCCAAACCCCAAACCCCAAAACCCTAAACCTTAAACCCCAAACCCCTAAACCCTGAACCCCGAAAGTCTACAGGGCTTCCCTCCAAACTCCCCTCATCTCCTTCTGCCAGGTGCCTGCAGCTGGTTCGGACACAGCCCCTAGCCCGCCAGCCACAAGTGCAGAGGCCGCCCGAATAAGCCCAAAGCATCTATATCTTTCATAAGGAACCCCCAAACTAGTACTGGTAATCATTTAGGCCCCTACATTTAGGATTTGTAGGTTTCGGGTTTCTGGTTGGTGGTTTCGGGGTTCGGGGTTCCAGGTTTAAGGTTTGTGGGTTTGAATTTGGAGTTCAATCCTACGGCATAGGGTTTAAGCTTAGGGCCTCATACCCTAAACACCAAAACCCTTAAACCCTAATCCCCAAACCCCTAAACCCCTAAACCCCTAAACCCTTAAACGCTAGTCCCAAAACCTCTAAACCCCCCCACACCCCTAAACCCTTTGAGCGTTGAAGTTTGGGTTTTCTGGCCCCAGAGATCGGAGCCCTGGAAGCCGCAGTCCAGAGAGCTTGATTCAGCCCCCTTCAGCCTGCTGGCTTGGGGTTCGATATGTAAGGTTTCAGGTTCAGGGTTTAGGGTTTCGGGTTTGAATCGGGTTCAGGGTTTAGGGTTTAGGCTTTTAGGGTTTATATAGGGTTCAGGGTTGAGGGCATATTGTTGAATGTGAGCGTCCCAAACCTCAGATACTCTACCGCCAAAGCTTCTGTGAGCAGGGCGGAGCAAGCAACTGTTTTCCTGCTGGGCCAAAGCTTGCATCAACCTGTTGTTTCTTGGGCAGTTTCTCTAACCGACCGCAGCAGACTAATCTGGCAAGACTTCCTTCGAGCTGCAGTTCGTCAGAGGGCTTGTGTAGCTTGACACTCTCAACAAGTAGGGTAAGGGTTTAGGGCTTATATAGGGTTCAGGGTTTAGGGCTTATATAGGGTTCGCGGTTTAGGGCTTAGGGTTCTGGGTTCAGGGCTTATATAGGGTTTGTGGTTCAGGCTTATATAGGGTTCAGGGTTCAGGGTTTAGGGTTTAGGGTTTTGGGGTTTATATAGGGTTCAGGGTTTCGTGTGTGGGGTTCATCTAGGGTGTAGGGTTTAGGGTTCAGGGTTTAGGGTGGTTTAGGGTTTCAGGTTGTAGCCTGCCAGCTTCCGGCTGTCTAGTGGTTCTCTAGTCCGGTTCTCTAGTCCTAGGGCATCCCTACGCCACAAATTGTGCGGTCGCTCAACGCCCGAAACCACGCACGTCTAAACCCTGAAGCCTGTTGCCTGAACCGCAGACGAGGAGCTTGAAGTCATTAAGTCTCTGGGTGCAGTCCCTGCACCCTTTTAAAGGGCCAAGCCCTAAACCCTAAACCCCTAAACCCTTAAGCCCCAAACCCTAAACCCTAAGCCCCTAAACCCCAAACCCTAAACCCCTAAGCCCTAAACCCCTAGACCCTAAACCCCTAAACCCTAACCCCTTAACCCTAGCATCCCCCCGCACAACTTCG
>CAJNDV010031224.1:0-18800 GCA_905221635.1 Symbiodinium sp. CCMP2456 | reverse complement strand
AAACCCGAAACCCGGAACCTTAAACCCTAAACCCTCAACCCAAGACTGGGTGCCGCCGAAAAGTGTTGGGTTCGCAGGTGATTGCTATGCTCGACGATCTCGTGGACGACTCGGACCCCGATGTGGACATCCCCAACAGCTTCCCGAGCAGCAAGGATTTAGGGTGTCTGGTTTGGGATTCAGGGTTCGTGAATGGGGTCTAGGATGCTGTGATGATTATGGTGATGATGATGATGACGACGATGAGTTTACAGTGCAGGGTTCAGGCTTTAAGGGTTTGGAGCGTGGGGTTTGGGAGTTTAGGGTGTGCCCCCGCTTCAGGCTCCTATACTACGTGAACGGATCCCGACGTTGCACCCATTTCCTGAGCATTTTAGTTTCATGCGCTTCGTGTCGTTGCTTTCTGATTGTAAATGTCTGCCTTGTTACGGCAACACATTACGTCGTTGGAATTCCTTAATGAAGCGGTTTGAGGTTTACAGGGTTCAGGAAATGGCCAACACTCAATTCGAAACCCTAGCCTCCAACCCCTAGAGGAGAGCGAACATATCGATTCTTGCGCTCGGCACGTTTGGGAGCAGGGAGACACCTGACCTCAAACTTGCAATCCTGGTCGACAAGGAGCTTCCAATGAATGGAACGCAAACCCGAGCCCCAACCGCCTAATTATTGACTACCTATACTATTTTGGGGGCTCCAAAAAATATAATATAATCTACCCCCCTAAACCCTAAACCCTAAACCCTAAACCCTAAACCCTATAAACCCTAAACCCTATTCTAATTGTTAAGGCCCCTGCATTAAACCCCAAGGCCTGAACCCAAAGCCCGAGTCCGTGCGCGACCCCTAAACCCTAAATCCTATTCTGTGGGGATCCTGAGTATAGAATTGGTTAAACAGGAACCAAAATCGAGACTATGGGCCCTAACAATTACCTACACTACGTATTTGGAGGTTCCTTATTATATTTATAGTATAATTGGCCCCAAAACCCAATTATTAAGCTCCCTATATTAGAAGTAGATTCGTATTCTTCGAGGCATTCACGATTTCCAGACTGCTGAGAGAATTCGTGAGCAGTGGCCTGGGGAGGCCTGAGCGCTCCGTTTGTTTTCTCGTGGGGTTTAGGGTTTAGGGTGTGGGGTTTCGGGTTTCGGGTTTAGGGGTTTAGGGTTTAGAGTTTGAGGGCTGTTTAGGGTCTTGAGGGGTTTAGACTCTGGGGCTTATCAGAATTTACGATTTTGGGCCCGAGGGTTTTGGGATTTTGGATTTTGCGGTTTGGCATTTGGGGAACAGGACCTAGAGGGTTTTTGGATTTTGGGTTTCGGGATTTAGTTGTTGGTTTCAGGGCACAGGGCTCTGGGACTTTCTTCGTTGGGGCGAGCTTTTGGGTAAGAGTGTTTAGCAATCCAGACCTACCAGGTTACCAGGGTTCAGTAACTGTTTCGTTGAGGCTGAGAAAGGGTTTAGGCTTAAGGTGCAGGGTCGGAGGAGAGAGGGCGAGAGAGAGAGAGAGAAAGAGATCGAGGGACAGAGCAGACAGAGACAGAGAAGAAAAAGCCAGACAAAGAGAGATAGAGCAGATACCAGATACCCGTAACAATAACTCTCTCGGGTGCTTGGGTTCGAGGTGTCAACTGTAAGGCTTGACGACGGGACGCCAGGGTTTCCGAGGTTCCCCCTACCGGTACTGTTTCAGCAGCCAGATGAGTACTTAAAGGATCATGGGACTTAGTAAGTGGGGTTATAACTAAGGTAACTATACTTATAACCCCAATTAGGGGACTTATAACCCTGCTTACTAAGTCCTATGATCCTCCAAGTAGGTGACGTTAACCCTTCCGGCTTTCTCAGTAACTTTACTGCATGTGGCTGCAGAGCTCCGCAACAAGATTAGCATTGTCGTTTGCCCTATCGCTCAAACTGTTCGTTTGCTGACGTGTATCTTTGCCGGTCTCCTGTTACCCGCAGTACAAGTATTATGTAATTAATATAGGGGCCGTAATAATCACCTTGGGGGTTCCTGAATATAACTATGATATAATATATCCCAAAAAACCGTATTCTAACTCTTCAGGCCCCTACAGTAGCACCAGTCAAAAGGCTCGCCCCTGACTCCTGTAAGGCTCTGAACCGTCCCATGTGCAAGCCTGTTGCTCTCGAGGTCGAACCCTAGTATAGAAGCCTGAACGACTACGAATACTACTCCTTCGCGTTCAGAGTATAGCTATAATAAAAATATACCCCGAAACCCCTATTCCGATAATTAAAGCCTAAACTCTAAACCCTAAGCTCTAAACCCTAAACCCCTATTCCGATAATTAAACCGTAAACTCTAAACCCTAAACCCCTACTCCGATAATTGAACCCTATAAACTCTAAACCCTAAGTATAATGTTGAAGGCCCCTATGTTCCGCGAGTCCGAGACTCCCCCGCGAACGAACATGCCACGACGGTGCCAGGAGTACGACTGGTTCCATCTGGTGGGGCTCTTGCACGACCTTGGCAAAGCCACCCGGCTCAGTGTGGGATGAGGTCCTTCGGGTCTTATGCGTCTCAGACTTGAGATCCTGAAAGTTGCGTGCCGCTTCTTACACACGTATTGATATGCGACGTATGTTGCAGGATGTGCAATCACGGCCATTGTTTGCCATATGCTGGCAAAGCGGTTTGCATACTTAACACGACCCCACACCCATGACCTGCTTAGGCGGGTTTTTATTCCACGTGCTTGCGGACACGGTTTGCCCGCCTTTTTCCAGCAGCTTGTTAGGGTCTTGTTGTTGCAGCACCACCATGACCTTGAAGCCTAAAGCCAATGTGTAGCACTACTATTACCGGGTGGGGGCCAACAGACGAGCCAGAGCCTTGTGTAGAAGCGTGGATAAATACTAATCGTGTTTCTTTTAGGGTTTTGGGTTTAGGGTTTAGGGTTTAATTAGTGTTGCTTATCGAAATCAAATACAGGAGTTACCAATCGTTTTTCTGAGGGCTCCATATCATAAATATCAAAGATGCGATAAAGCACTACTTGGGTAGTTCTCTCAGCTAGGGTTCCTTTTCAGGTCCTCAATAATTGTAGGGTACCCTTGCACAAAGGACCCTAAAAGGGACATAGGATTCTTATAGCACCTTTATATACACCCTTCAAAGAAACCCTTATAGATCCTTTTAACCCTGGATCACTACACACTTACAAAGCTCCCAAAATACGTTCCGTCCTTTCTGAATCGATCGCAGAGGTCATGGCCTTGCCGAAGCTGGCGGGCAAGGACTTCGACTTGCCATGCTATGTTAAAGGGTTTAGGGTTTGGGGTTTTAGGGTTTGGCGTTTAGGGGTTCGGGGTGCCTGACTAGGGTTATCACAGGTAATTCGGATTTGTTAAATCTTGGTTGAAGGTTTAGAGGTATTTGAGATTGGACAAAGAACGTCTTGATTAAACACAACCCTTACCCTACGTATAGCTTATGAGTTTCATGTCTACGTACCATGAGACTACAAGCAGTTCGAGAGCCTAAAGCCTTAAACCATCTTCACCCCCCCGCCCCCCCCCGCCCCCCCAGCGCGCTGTAGCAAGCCTCTGTAGCAACATCAGGGTGTAGCTCGGCCCTCAAAACCCTGAAGCTTCAAAGCGGTAAGCTCTAAACCCTAAAGACAAAGCAACCGCAAGCAGATAAAGAAGCAGATAAAGGAAAGGCAAGCAGCAACCATAGTCTGAGAAGGACACCTTGCCGCAGTGGGCTGTGGTGGGAGACACCTTTCCAGTCGGCTGTGCCCCTGCCGAGGATGCTGTCGTCTTTCCTGAGGCAGAGAATAGAGTTGAGGGTTTAGGGGATTCGGGTTTAGGGTCCGGAAGTCTGCTCAACAAAAAACTCTGTGACTCTGTGTAGGATTTAGGGTTTAGGGTTTAGGGTTCTGTATAGCATTGGTGTGAGGAATCTCTCTAAACTAGCCTCAACTAGTTGATGACTTACGTCGAAACCTCCACCTCAGAGCAGTCCTTTCTGTTAGGGTTAGGGTGTTGAGGTTTGGGTTGGTGTTTGGGTTGTAGTTCAGGGCTCAGGCTTGGGACTATCCGAGTGAAAAATCAATCTTGATAGTAAGATGCGAAAGCACATCAATCTAATAGTAGCACCGGGAATCGTGAAGCTACGAATAAGACCAGCAATTGCAACAGCAGTTATTTGTACTAATAAGGATGGGTTCCGAGTTTCAAGATGTGGGTAGGTTGCTGAATTAGGATCCCTTCTAGCGTCCTTATTATGGGGATGCTGTACTAAACTGGGGACCTAACGAGTTAGAGAACTACCCGTGTGGAATTGCAGACTAAAGTTGGACTTCGGACAAGGCCCGGCGAGTCTTTTGAGGTAGGGCTTGGGGCTTAGAAATCACACTTCAGAGAGCCTTGTCATCACCATGCAGGGATGAGCTCATAGTGGCGTCTGACTGTATGAGCTTGCCCTGCATGTTCTGTCGTGCCTGCAGGCATTCAGCGAGAATCCAGACTATGCCCACCCGGTCTTTGGCACGAAGATGCTTGGCAACTACAAGGTATATGTCCGTGTGTACGTGTATATATTCCTCTGCATGTGTTATATGTATGTGTATACATGCGTATGTGTCTGCCTGCCCTCGCTTCGCCTCGCATCGCCTGTCTGTGCTGCTATCTGTCTGTTTGCAGGTTTGCCTGTCTGCATGTCTGTCGTATGTCTGTACGTATGCACATGCATACTGTAAACGTATGTATGTAACGTGGTTGCGGCCAGGCTCACATTGTACACGACGTGTAGAGGCCTGAAGGAACACGGGTTGATCGGCGCGGCGCAATGTCGAATTGAAGCACGCGGCTTCCAGGTTGTGCTCAAAAACGGCAATCTGCATTTAGCAAGACAGATGCCCATGAATGAACATGCTCCGAGAAGGCAGGGACTGATAGGAGAAACCCTCAACGTCAAGATCCTCAGCCCTAAACCCTTAAACCCGATTCTAGAAGCCCTAAACTAGGAACGGCATGTACCAGCCGGGCTGTGGCATCACGAAGCTCATGTTCTCCTGGGGCCACGACGAGAGTCTCGTCCGAAATCTGGTGCCGCCAGCTACGAGACTTCGGGAGAGCCACAGGGTTCAGGTCTTTAGGGTTCCTTTGAGGGTTCTGTTATTCTGTAAAAGTTCTATGATAGAGGGCCCCTGGGTCATTAGAATAGGGTTTAGGCTGGAGGGTCCGGGAGTTCGGTTTAGGGTTTAGGGTGATCCGTCGGACCTTTAGGGCGAGGCCGGTGAGCTGAAACTCAGCCGCTCTTGTGTGACGACATATGTTTTCCTGAAAGTCCATCTGCACCTGCTAAACCCTAAACCCTAAACCCTAAACCCTAAACCCTAAACCCTAAACCCTAATCCCTGAACCCTGAACCCTAATCCCTGAACCCTACCACCCGAGTAGGATCTCTGGCTGAAAAGAGGCGCTTATAAAACAAAACCCTACCACCCAAAGCAAAAGAGCCCTCGAGGCTTCTTGGAAAGGTCTCATAGAGACTCGTTTCATGACAGAACCAAAAAAATCCGAATGCCCAAGACACCGAGACCGTCCAGCCAAGAATGACGATGCAAAAATGCTAGGGGCCTAAATAATTACCTATACTATTTTGGGGGTTCCTAATTATAAATATAGTATAATGGGCCCCAAAACCCTACTCTAATTACTAAGGCCCCTACAGTACCTCGGTCCGTCAGCACACGTCGTAGCTGAGTGAGCTTGTTGTTGGACTTGGTTCTGTATTCCTGCCATTCCTTGAAGTTCCTTGAAGGTTGCCTTGTAACCTCGTAAGCCGTAAGCCCCGGGCCACCCAAGTGCACCATGCAGCTACGATGCCCTCATCCCTAAACCCCACACGCCAGTCGATTACGATGTATTTGTGTTCCCTTCCCCTTCCTGCACTCCTGTCCAGCATGCTTGCTCGAACAAGGCCAAAAGACACCCGCCCAAGAGGGCTAAAGGCAGTACAGGGGTTTAGGGTTTAGGGTTTAGAGTTTAGGGTTTCCGTACAGGATTTACGGTTGACGGCTTCAACCGCTGGGATCCCAGCTTAGTGCAGAAATGCACACCAGCTGCATTCAAAGCCTCAATGGCTTTAGAATGGTCCCTGAGTGGCAGGATCGTTGTTGTAAGTCTTACGTAGTCTTAGTCTTAGGCTAACCTTCATAGACCCTAAAGGGAACCCCTAAAGGAACCTGTAAAGGAACCCCTCAATCCATAAACTGCTGCCTCCTTCAGCCTTAACCCTGGAGTGGCCCTAAAGTGTCAGGTACCGAGCCAAATTTCATATCAATGACACTTGAATCACCTTCCCTTCAGCTGGGGTTTAGGGGTTTAGGGTTAAGGGGTTTAGGGTTTAGGGATCCATAGCCCTAAAGCCAAAAATTCTGAGCCCTAGACCCAGGTACATGTACCAGATGCTGAAGTTCAACGGCTGCACCATCCCCGAACATGGTCTGAACATGATCCGCCTCCACTCCTTCTACCCTTGGCATGATCCTTGGCACCGATCGCTTGGAAAACGGCTCTGCACGGGTTGTTTAGGGTTCCAGCACCAACTGCCAGGGTTCCAGAAATGCTCCTTTGAAGACTTACAAGTTTTAGGGCTTAAGGTTTTTGGGGTTTTGAGTTTAGGGTGCACGTAGGACTTTGGCTTCTGACGTTCAGAGACTTTTAGTGTAGCGTCGGAACGAGGGGAACTGATGGTGGCAGACACCATCAGTTCTGCTATTCTTGCTTGGAGGTTCCTGGATAGTTTCAAGGCGGGGCTACCAGCCCGAATATGGTTTTGATCTATAGTTTCCTTAATTACGCATAATCAAGAGCCGCCAGATCCACAAGTCCTAACAAATGTAGACTCCGAATCCCAAAGCCTCATTTGCCCAGCATATTCTAACCTCTACAGATCCTGTACGGAACCCCAAAAAGGAATCCCTAAGTCCAAAGACCCTCATTTGCCCTGTATTACCCTTAAAGCCCTGAAGGAATCCCTAAATCCATAAACCGTTGAAATGTACCGAGGACAAGGGCGCCTATAGCCAGTTCGAAAGCCCGGAGGATGCCGAGACAAAGAAGTGGGTGAAGGACCTACCGGCACCCCTTAAAGAAAGGCGCCTTAATTAAAAAAATACCTTCAATTAAAAAAATACCTACAATATTTTGGGATCTATTATACCCAGAAGCCTGTTAGAATTATTAAGGCCCCTACCTTGTTAAGGGCCTTGGCCCGATTGGCCAAAGTAGCGTTTTCGAAGCCTAAGCATACGGTCTTCAGGTTGCCTTTAAACCCTACCAGCCTTGCTTGAGGCGTTATAGCCAATCGGGGGTTTAGGATTCTTTCTGATAGGGTTTTCGGGGTTAGGGTTTGGGAGTAGACAGTAGTCATGGAACCCGAAATCCGCTAAGGAGTGTAGACTCAACACTACTTGTACGAGCTCTCCTCTTCAACTCTCTTCGCCAAGCCAACTCGCAGTCCTCAACTCTGCCGTGGAAGTCTCAGTACTAGTACCGGTACTTTGGTGGGTGCATTTGTAAAACCTCAGTACGAAACCGCTCAAAACCTATGCAGAGGTTCAACAAGTTCGTCCTTTAGCACCCAACTCCTTATAAAGCCCCTAAGCAGGAGTTCAACAAGTTCGACCTTTATTCGAAGGCGGATGCCGTTCCGGATATGGTGCCTTGGAGGGGTCTTGTTTAGGTGCCCCAAGGGACATTAGCATCAGGATTGTCCAGAAATATCCCTACCATGTTTGGCTTCACTATGAGCGGGGTTATATGAGACATACCCTAAACCTATTGCTTTGGTGCCTGTTTTGGTTCATATCTAAGGTTTCGGGCATCGGCCTTTTTGGGGTCCGGCTGGGCTTGGCGTTTAGGGCTGAGGGCTTTTGGGTTTACGCTAGGCTCCATCCATCCATCCCTTCCTCCATCCCTGAATCCATCCCTCCATCTTTCCGTCCATCTATCCATCCATCCATCCAGCCAGCCAGCCTTACACATATACCCATACATGAAGATAGACATGCACAAGTTTATTACAAATATGCATACATGCTGCAAAGTATTCCAAAGATCGTCAAATTAACTTAAAATGTAGCAGTTATTGAGGACTCTCGGTTCTTAGACATGGGCGAACGATGGAATTGAACCCTTATAAACCCTAAACTCTAAACCCCTAAACCATAAACCCCTGGACCCTGAACCCCTGAACCCTAAGAACCATGATCCCAGTTTGGCAAAAGCCACGCCAGCGTGTAGGGTCAGACCCGCAGTCGGTCCAAGGAGAAGCTCAAGCCATACTATTCGCATCTCGGGCTTGCAAGGAACGGTTTTGGGGGTTTAGGGTTTAGGGGTGTGGGGGATTTAGGGGTTTAGGGTTTTGGGTTTTGGGTTTAGGGTTTAGGGTTTGGCTTGCAAGGAACGCTTTAGGGTTTAATAGAAAATGTTAAGGGTTTGGGTGCCGTAAACGTTTTGACCGAAAGTTTTGACCGAAACGTTTCTTTTTTGGAACCATGCTTTGAATTTGGTGGGCCGGGGCTGGGCGCGAGTGGGGAGTGCATAAACAGCAGCCGCATCTCCTGGCTTTTTCTGCCTCTCTTTCATGGGCTTCTGATTCCGGCTTTCTTGTTTGCACCGCCACTGTATTGCTCTGTCTTTCAGGCAGTCCGTCTCGCTATGCTTACATGCATCTAGTACATCTGCGGAGCCACCACCTCCATCTGAGTCTATCGTGCAAGATCCCGCTTCTCGTCTTCTCGAGTAAAGCAAGTCTGGGATTGCGAAAGCGAAAGTGCGTGATGCGGCACACATCGCTGCCTCCCCGCATGATTCTCTCCTTCTCGAGTGTATTGCCTCCTGATCCACTCAACCGCAGCTGGCTGCTCCCGATTTTCTACTCTGTCCCATCTCTGTTCCGCTTTGTCTCCTTGATCTTGAGTTCCCTGTCCTGCGCTTTTGCTCCGTGTGTCGTTCTCTATCTCTCTCCCTACTTCTCTCTCTCTCTCTCTCTCTCTCTCTCTTGCCTCTTTTATGCTAGTGGCATCCCACTCTTTACCTGCTTGTTTGCTGTAAGTGTCGATGTCACACTGTACGACCGACTCGTGTCTCGCGTCCCGCAGCCCTGTTCCCTGCACTGCTCGCACTGGCCTCCTTGAAGCCTCCCACAGCCTCCCTCCGCGTTTTTTTGTAGGTATACACGTAATATTGCCGTGGTCGTCTGCCCCGTTCCTGCTACTGCATGTCCGCCGGCGTCGGTCTGTCGTGTACGGTTTTCTTTTGCACGGCAATCCATACCTTCCGGAGACACGGCCTGTATCTTTCTAGATGCTGTCGCTGTTTTCGTTTGCCAAGAAAACTGGAATGTTCGCTACAGCTCTCGTCTGGTTCTGTCAGCCTGCGTGCGGCAGCAAAAGAGTCAGGCAGTGTTTGTCACTGAAAGGCACGTGTTGTAATCGTTCCCCCCTCATGACGTCCGCAAGCCCTGCAGGCAGGCAGGTGAAAGGTTAAGAGAATGCGTAAAGCACGGGTATCGCAGATGAGCGCCTGCGCACCAGGCTTGGCGCGCGCATCAGCAACCCACACACCTCGGTAGCAGCTCAGGACACCCACATCAGGCCGATAGCGAATGAATCCAGAACCTACGGGTCAACAGTCTTCGAGCTATCAATGCATGGGCAAGCCGAAGAACGCCACTGAGTCTTGTTCAGGCCGGGCTGCTCGACGTGGACGGGGAGCTGGGACGGGTCTGGTGTCCGCGCGGCTGCATCGTCCTGGGGGAGGCCGCCCACCAGCCAGGGACATGCGATACCAGCTGCGCATTTATTTTTGGGGATCTTGTATGACGTATCAGGAAGCCGGCTCCCGCATGTCCGGATTCATGGAGAACACTTCCACTCCATACGAGCGCAGGTGCTTATAATTCTTGCTTCGCTGTCTTTGTCGATCTACCCGCGTAGTTCGTGGGCTCCATCGTGTCGTCAGGACGGAACCGCGGATGATGCTACATGAAATTTTCCAGCTCTTGCAGCACCTCATCCAGCCACAGTGCAAGGTGAAGGTTCGTGAGCATGCGTTGGCTCTAAGCGCGTAGTGTGGCGTGGTGCACGAGCGTTCTGTTGAACCTTGCCGTTGCTGGGAGGCTCCGAGTCATTGGCACGAGGTTGGAGCGGATGCCCTGCGATCCAAGTTCAAGGAGATGGCAGCGGGTAAGAGCGACGGGATCCGGCAACATTCTGAGTGACTGAGCAGGTGCAGTATCTGCAGACGATGTTGATCGATTGCGCTGCATACTTGCTAAGGATGCTTTTATCATTGGACGGCAGCAAGCTGCCTTGAGCAACCTGACCTCCACGCTGAGGCATCCTGACATTGAGAGGGGGGGCGGTTTAGTTGTGGTGCCGTGAGTGCTTCTGGCCAAAACAGGTCTGCGATGCCCTTCGATGGCCTGGGCTCAGCGAGTTTGCAATCTTGCCATATCAAGTCTGTGATGTCAGCTCTTAGATGTTCTTCGTGTTCTTCGCCCTCAAGGAGGGGTGGAGTTCTTGCGTTTTCTAAACGGGTTTCGGCGCAACAGCATCAACGAAGGGTGGAGTTTGAAGATTTGCCGCATGGTTCCGGCTCTTGCCCTTGGCTTAGAACTTAACTTTCTTCTGCCATGCTCGTTTCTTCAAGCCGGTACGAGCGGGGCCGTGTTGGGCGGTCGGCTCGGGCGGGATGGGCGGGATCTTGTGTGCCAGCCTGAGATCGTCAGCCAGTGCAGGCTGGAATCGCGTAGGAGCGCAACTAGGACGGCATATAGGAGTGCAGGTATAGCTTTGCTTTTGCTTCTCCCCACTCCTCCCTGTAGGACCCTTTGTCCCCCTCGCACTGCCAGGCCAAGACCTTTCTGCAGGTCGTGCGGATGCTTAGAAGGGGTGTCGTTTTTTTTTCGGAGGTTGGATTGGGGTTCCTCTGTCTGTGACAGTGACTGTCTGCGTGTGCGCAGAAGGGCCTTGTTCTGCTTCCCCGTCCCTGTCCGTAACTAAGTGCCTTGTGTCCTCCCCCCTGCCCTGTTCGCTTGCCCAGGCCGAACCTTTCGCACTTCGCACGGCGCCGATCCTCAGAAAGGGTTTCCCTTTTTCGGATGTTGGAGTGGGCGTTCCCTTGTGAGTCGGTGAGTGTCTGATCGTGCACAGGAGGGCCCTGCGCTGTTCCCCCTTCCCACTTCCCCCCTTCCCGTAAAGCTAGAGTGCCTTGCAGCCGCCCCAATTCCTGGGACCCCCGGGCCCCTCGCTGAATGATACTTCCACAGGGTTCGGAGCCCTTTTTTTTCCGAATGATAATCTCATGAAGTTCGGAGCCCATGTCCTTCTGAATGATAATCTCGCAAGGTCCGGAGCCCATGGCTTGCTGAATGACGACCCCACAAGATTTGGAGCTCGTGGCCTTCTAAATGATACTCCCACAAGGTTCAAAGCCCATGGTCCGCTGAATACTGATCCCATAAGGTTCGGAGTTCTCGGCTTTCTGACTGACCGTCCCACAAGACTCTGAGCCCATGGCCTTCGGAATGATACTCCCGCAAGATCCGGAGCCCACGGCAAGGCTTCTGGAAGACTTTCAAATCGGGTCAACCCTCTATCGATATTCATTGCTTGGCTCGTCAACTGCAAACCTAACGAAGTTGTTAACCCATTCGTGGTCTAAATGAAGTTGCTCTCGTGAAATATCAAGAGGCTTGTTCCGTTATTACCCAGCTCAAGGTTGGCCAACATATAGAGAACCGTTCGGGACGCGGCAGACATGCCAACTATAGTGTGTTCTTCGTTTGCCACTTCACTTTGATTTTGGGACTGGGCTGTTGGGCCGTTGCTTGGCTTACCCAAAATGACAAGCAATTTATGTTTATCATTCTCTTGGGGGTTTAGGGTTTAGGGTTTGGGGGTTTAGGGGTTTAGGGTTTAGGGGTTTGAGGGCTTGGGGGTTTAGGATTTAGGGGTTTAGGGTTTTGGGTTTAGGGTTTGGCTTGCAAGGAACGGTTTAGGGTTTAGGGGTTTTAGGGTTTAGGGGTTTACGTTTCGGGGTTTAGGGTTCAGGGTTTGGCTTGCAAGGAACGGTTTAGGGTGAAGGGGTTTAGGGATTTGGGTTTAGGGTTTAGGTTTTGGCTTACAAGGAACGGTTTAGGGTTTGGGGTTCAGGGAGATGGAATCTTTTGCAGGGGCCAGGGTGCTATTGTTACTATCGTCGTCATTGAAGGCAGTATAACACTATTGTTATAAACCCTAAACCCCTATACCGTATACCCTAAACCCTAAACCCTACGCCCCTATACCGTAAGCCCTAAACCTTGTAGAGTCCTGCGATTTGGGGTTTTTTTTTAGGGCCAGGGTTTGTTAAGTTTGATTGAGGGATTCACATTATTTGGGGTTTCCTTGAACCCTAAACCCTAAACTTGGTTTGGGCTTCGGACTTGTTGATGCGTAGACATTTTGCCATGCCTACGACAGAAATCCGAAGGTCCCTAAGATTTGGAAATTGAAAAGGCTCTAAACGCCAAAGCCCGGAACACCTGAAACCTCGAACCCGAAGCCCTGTGTTTGGCTAGAGCCGATGCTATGGCAGATGATGACAGACGGCATAGGTGGCTGGAATACTGCCCGATTTAGGCTATGATTTCCCTACTTATTTTCACGAACCTCGTGAACTTTGTAGGTGTGTCTTTGGACTGCGTATGCTTGGACCCAGGGCCAGCCTGTTAACATGCGAGCCAGTTTAGTTTAAGCTGGGGGGGTAGGGTTTGGGGTATGGGCATGGAGTGAGTGGTTGTATCAGACTTGAGGAGCGGCTTTGGCGTGCGGGACAGGCTGTCACTATATGTGGCTCTGACTAGTTTAGAAAAAAGTCCCCTGACAAGCCCTATATAGTTAGTTATGCTAGAACGCGGCCCCAAACCGTGTGAGATTGACTGAGGACTAAACCTCGCGAAATACCCTAAACAGGCAGCCCATCAAAACCCCAACAAGCTGGAAAGACTCAGACACTATGCGTGACTGTCAAACCGTAAACCCTTACAACCAACCCTAAACCCTAAAACCTAAATCCTAAGCCCTTAAACCCCAACCAAACCGGCCTTTCAACCTTGCTAAAGGGGAGCTTCAAAAATTCGTGGAGCCGAATTTGGAGCCACCAAAATAGGATCCCGGCTGCCAGGACACCCAAAAAAACTGCAAAATGCATCTTTGCTTTGCGAACCCGTGATGTGAACACTTATACAAACCTCTGGAAAAAACTGAGCCCAATGGAACTCTAAGCCATACTTCAAACCCTAAGCCCTGTAAAAGGTCCCTCCTGAAGAAGTACAACTTGGACGGCAAGCTCCGGTGGTGAGCGCGAGCTGCAGAGTGCTGTCAGGAGTTTCATCCACTAAATACTGTAGCCTTGGGGTACCCTAGATAGGGGCCTTTGTGCTGAGGATTCTAGCTGCGTGGGATCTATTTTATGACCCAATACGGTCTAAACCTCCCGACTGTAATCACCGCCACAAGAACTGGGCAGTTTCAGCCAATCGGTTTCCGTAGCACATGCGCTTGATCTTGAATCCTCTAGGTTCTAGACTAGCTAGCTAGTTACTTAGGCCCCTGCACAATGGTATCTCCATGCCCTAAGAACCTCTAATCACATACTAGCGAAGCGTCTTAGACTGTCGGCACTTAAGCACCTTTGCTACACCCTAGACCCTTCTGGGCCCTCAGACCTACGCCTCTTTCGAGTCGCGAGCCCCCAATTTACAGATTTGACCCAAGCTCGAAAGTGGTGATCCTCCTCACTCTTTCAAGATCAGCGCCGCGTGTGTTTCTCCTGGGTCAGGTGCCCAAATGCTGAAGTGGAGTGGAGGGTTCAGAGCGGGTCTGTCTTTGCAAATTGTACGTGCTATGGCTATGACCACCAGAACTACATGCTGGCTGTGACTATCATGAAACATTAATACTGCCGCTTGCTACTCTGCGACCGCAGCTGAGCTTCTCATGTTGCTCACGACACATTAAACAGGAATGTTGTTCTGACTGTCACATTCATAGTAGTGGCAGTTGTGATCGTAGTAGTAGAAGAAGCAGTAGTTGTTGTTGTAGTAGCAGGGGGAGTAGAGGAGTAGAAGTCGTAGAAGTAGTAGAAGAGTAGTCCTCGTCGTCGTCGTAGTAGTAGCAGCAGTAGTAGTAGTTGTAGTAGTAGTAGTAGTAGTAGTAGTAGCAGGAGTAGTAGTAGTAGTAGTAGTAGTAGTAGTAGTAGAGGTAGCAGTAGTAGTAGTAGTAGTAGTAGGAGGAGGAGGAGAAGGAGGAGGAATGATATCTGTACTTGGTGATGCTCCGAATAATTTGACACCCTAGACACAAACCATCCCGTGCGGTAGGGTTTAGGGCTCTAGCAAACATGCGATGCTTCTCCCAACACCGCGCCTTCTTGTGAAGAGTCTAGAGGCTGTAGAACTATTTTTGCAGTTCACACATTTTTCTGAGAGTATCCCAAGACCTTGCAACGCGGCTCCCGTGGTCTTGGGATGTCTTGGACAAATGCTTATGTACGGGATCCTCTAAAAGTCAAGGGTAGAAGCCCCGAAGGCATCTGATCCGCAAGCGAAAGTCTTCTTGCTCCTAGAGGCTTGGCGAGGAGCCACTTTCGTTGTGCAAGGTTCGCACTGCAACAGCCTTGCCGATGGTTTACTCAGCACAGGTTTAGGATAGATGGCCAAGAGATAGGCTTAACGGAGGTGCGACCGCGGAGAGTCGCGAGTCTCTTTATTTGCGAGTGCGGTTTTGGGATGCAGCAGCTACTGGGACCGCTTTTTCTGCTGCCGTTAATGTTTCCGTTGCTGCTATTGCTATTGCTGATGCTCCTATTGCCGCTGCTGCTGCTACCGCTGCTGCTGCCACTACTACTACTACTACTACTGCTGCTGCTGCTGCTGCTGTTACTACTACTACTACTACTACTACTACTACTACTACTACTTCATGTACTCACACTACTATGAATGCGACTATTGCTGCGGCCATGCCAGCGCCAGACTATTCGTTGCGACGACTAATGTTACCACCACCACGACGACCGCCGTCATCACGACACACTGCGTCTGCCGCCACTACAACTGACTACTGAATCTGTTGGCACTGCGAAGCATAGGACTCATGGTTCTTACGGGTTCTAATGGCTTAAGGGTAGCAGCCGCCTTTATTTGCGGACCAAGGGTGGAAGTGTTGCAAACTGTCGCGAGCTGGGTGTGAACTCTTTTGCGTGGCACTTTTAGAGCCACTTGCTATGCTCCCTTCGGCTGCGCTGCACGGCACATTTGCTTTGCCGGCACGGCCATGCAATGGTCTGAATGATACTCTTGGATCTGCACCTGACTGTGATGGTGACATCAGCACTAAGACGAAGGACAGCCACAACAACTAAAGCCAGTAGCAGGTTCGGGCTGAAGGGCCCTCTGACCTGGACATTACACGACTGCATGCCCGCATGCTGCAATGAGTTCAGAACCGAACTTGTAATTCGCGGAATTCAGGCAGCAGAAGATGTATGACCCGGCTTGCCGCCCGCGAGTTTCTCGTGGTCGCAAGGCGGCCAGGTCCATGTTCGAGCTGCTGAAGGGGGGCACGCGGCCAAGCTACTGACACGAAGACCTGATACTAGCACTATAGCCCAACTAGGGTTTATGACCCTAAACCCTAAACCTTAAACCCTAAACCCTACACCCTAAACCCTAAGCCTGTTGACATAGCCAGCTCCCGAACTCCAAGATCTCGTTTGCTGGGGAGACAGTGTGAGCCAAGTGGATTCCGTGATGTGGACGCAGAAGACTGCGCAAGCATACATGCAGATCATCTACCTAAACCCTAACTCCTGAACCCTAAATCCTGAACCCGAAACCCTACATCCTTAATCCTATAAGCCCTTAACCTTATAAACGCTAAACCTTGGAACTGTGCGGTTTGAAAACCAAGCCTGTAAGCCCACTCTCGCATCATCGGATGCTGAAGCAAAGCCTTGAACATCTGTCACAGGGGCCTAACTTAAAGTTACCAATATATATATATATATGTGCATATATATATATATACATATGTATGTATGATTTTTTTATACTATGCTGTGACTCGTTGTTATAACTATAGAACATGCCCCAAGGCCCTACTCCAATTCATGAGGCTCCTCTGTTGGCCCAAGCCCAACTGACGTGGCGCGGTGTGCTGTAGCCCCGACGTCTGGCTAAATGCATGTCTGCCCTCCAATTCGGGAATTCGAAATTCGGAATTCATGGTAGCTCATGGCGACCAATACCCAATCATTTCTGAATACCAGAACTTCATATCAAATGTTGTCATTTTCCACCTATGCGTCCGATGCAATCATACCAGGCACCCGAGCTTGGATGAGCTTCGGATTGCAAATGTTGTAAGCTCTTTTGCTTCCGTTGTCGATGCAGCGACGGAGCAGTATGACGCTCAATGTTTGCACCCACGGAGCTGTTCCCAAACACGGCAAAACTGCAGTCGAAGTGGCAGCGCCCCTATGTGGGTAGTTGTCAAAATTATAGTCCCTTTTTGGGTCCTTATTATAATACGGCACCTATTATTTAGGGTACCCCAAAAGGGACCATAATTTTGACAACTACCCATGTGAGGCAAGGTCTGCTCTGTTTCGCATGTTTTTTCCCAAGGGTGCTGCGTTTTCGAGTAATACCCTGTCTGGGTTCTAGTATGAACCCAAGATGATATAAGACATACGTAATACTTGTATTTTGGGCCCAAGGGATGTTCAGGGAAGCCCCCGCCCCCACCTAAACCATAAACCGAAACCCTGCAATCCTGAAACCGGTAAACCTGGAGCCTTCCTTCAGGTTTAGGGTTTAGGGTTTAGGGTTTAGGGTTTAGGGTTTAGGGATCCATGTGCCTTTGTTGCATGGCCTTTTGCCAATAATGTAGGGTTTAGGGTTTAGGATTTAGGGTTTAGGGTTTAGTAGGGGCTTAAAAAATTACCAATGCTATTTTGCAGGGTTTCCTTGTTATGACTATTGCATAGTGGGCTCCAAAAGCCCAGGCCCTATTCTAATGATAAAGGCCTCTATATTAGGGGGTTCCTACATAGGAACTGCGTCGGAGTACATACTCTACAGGCGCATGGAGCCTGATGAACTCCCAAGACTCCGAAGGTTTAGGGTTAAGGGTTTAGGGTCAAACAACATACCTTACGTAAATTACAACCGCAAGCCACATATACGTTGATGAACTTTCTTTCCTGAAGGTGGGGCTTTCCGGGGAGTACTACGTCAAACTTTCTAGCAGCCTAAGCAACGAAAGCTAAACCCTAAAACCTGGTAGTTGCAGCAGGACTTTTCCATCGACTTCCTTGTGCGTCCGGGGCCGCAGTCGACTCTCAAACGTTCCGGCTCCTGCTTGTTCGCAGCACCGTGGTACTACGGTTCCGTGCAAAGTTTCTATAAAAGTTACGATGCAGGTTACGACAAAAATGGGCATGATAAGGGTGTCGCGTAACCCTAAACCCTAAACCCTAAACCCCTAAACCCTAAACCCTAAACCCTAAACCCTAAAATGGGGGTCCAGGGAATTCTTAGTCTCAGTCCTTGCGGCTCCTTCTCAGAGTAGCTATCAAGGCCCCTACGTTAGGGCTTGGAGGTTCAAGGCTTCGGATTTGAAAGCATTCAAAAGGAGATGAGAGATGAGAGGTTTCGTTTCCCGAAGGGTCCATGTACTCATATAGTATATACCTTGGCCCCAAGGTACCTATATAGGGATTACACTTTAAGCCCAAAGTACTTAATATGTGAAAACATGGACCCTTAGGGTTTGTTCTCGTTGAAACGGCTTGCGACTTACGAGTTCTTTGTCGCTTGGTACCCAAGCTGCAGCCTCTTAGGTGTTCAACGCCTAGTTTAGGGTTTAGGGTTTAGGGTTCAGGGTTTAGGGTTTAGGGTTTAGGGTTCAGGGTTTGGTGTGTGGTTAGTATAGGTGCCTGAAGAGTCAGCAATACTTCCAAAACCCCTATACAACCTTTGCAATGACAGACCCCACAATCCGGTTCTCACTATCAAGGCCTAACTTGATTCGGGATTAGTTTGTGGTCTTCACGACAATCGAGGAGGAGCAATTGTGTCACAGCACCGCATGGGTTGCTCGACACTTGAAAGGGTAGGATCTTGCGGTGAATATACGTATGTCTAGCAATACTGTTCCTGAAGTTTCCGGGAAGTATCCAAACCCTATTCCAATCATCGAGGCCTCTATGACGTTGCAGGATTGAGCTCGATGCCCCCTCTCTTTCGCTTTGTCCTGCCCTAGATACCAGTATCCCTCAGTATGTTAAAGTTTAACAATCGAGTATTGAGCGTGCCTGGACGAAGTTCGTGGTGTGGTTCAGAGAGTTGACTGCTAAACCCTAAACCCTAAACGGTTCCACAGAGGGGTTTGCGGCCTTCGGGTTCAGGGGTGGAGGGTCTTCGAGCCATCGGATTCATCCGATAATTCCTGACTGTTGGGCGCACTGCGTCCTCAATGGGTTTAGGGTTCAGGGTTTCGGGTTTAGGGTAGTTCTCCAAATTGGATCCCTTGTTAGGTCCCAAAACATAGTAATTAGGGCATCCTTATACGAAGGGCCCCCAAAGGGATCTTAATTTAGAGAGCTCCCCATATAGTACCCTTATCGCACCCTTACAGAAACCCTTATAGACTGCGCATATGGTAGCGACGCCACCTCGAAAATCTCCGAAATTAGCG
>CAJNDV010031223.1:306-21939 GCA_905221635.1 Symbiodinium sp. CCMP2456 | reverse complement strand
GAATAGGGTTTTGGGGGCCATTATAGTATGATTAGAATAAGGAAACCCCTAAAATAGTAGAGGTAGTTATTACGGCCACTACAGTAGTGACCTAAACCCTAAACCCTAAACCCTAAACCCTAAACCCTAAACCCTAAACCCTAAACCCTAAACCATAACACTACCGATACCGATGGTAGCTCCGGCAATCACGATATCGGATGCCGAAGACCGGGGTCTCTTCTTCCTACACTTACCTGAAAATAAGGTTAGGGTTTAGGGTTTAGGGTTTAGGGTTTAGGGTTTAGGGTTTAGGGTTTAGGGTTTAGGGTTTAGGGTTTAGGGTTTAGGGATCCCATACCCAGGTTGCCAGAACACTAAGAAACGGCACTTACAACCCTAGTCATCGTGCACCGTGCACCATCGAGGTCCCATGAACCTTGAAACTCCAACGACAGAGCACTTGAGCAATACTTAATATTCGATCAGGATGGGGCGGATTCACTGAATGTTGGGCTTTCCGAATTGTGATCAATGTAAATCAGCCAGGCATCATGCTGCGCAAAGCCTCTTGCAGCAGCTGGATTCGGCAGGAAAAGGGGCAGACATCAGACCGCTGGTGTACTTACGGCCTCTCCGTCCATGGTGACATAATCTTCGACCACGGAGTAAACCCAGACTAGAGCACCTTAAATCCTCCCGCGTTCCCATATAAAACCTATGTCTAAACCCAGACCAGGGGATGCTAAAGAGCATCCTGACGCGACGCTGGAGTGTTTGGGGCTCATGTTCTTGGGGTTTAGGGTTTAGGGTTTAGGGTTTAGGGTTTAGGGTTCCAGCATCTACCGGAAAGCAAACCTCGTCTCTGGCTGATGGATGCCGCTTCGTGCCTGGACCTGAAACCCCCATGCCGTGGCTTGAGTCAAGGAAGGGCTCCTTGAAGGTCTTCAGCGACTTCCTCGTGTAGGGGCCCTGATAATTAAAATGGGGTTTGGAGGTATATTCTACTATAATCATAATAAGGAGCCCCCAAAACCCTATTCTAATCATTAAGGCCCCTATATTATGCATTTAAGATACATGTCCTTTACTTAAATGGTATGGGGCTCTCTGAGGCTACGCCAAAGCACACACACCCCAGCACCAATCCCGTGCCTCCTCACTGAAGCCCAACAGGCCTCCGACCTTCAGCAGCGCATCATGGCCTGCCACGATCCCTACGCCCTAAAACCCAAAATCCAAAACCCTAAACCCCTAAAGCTAACCCAAACCCCTAAACCCTAAACCCTAAAACCCTAAATCCTAAACCCCTAACCCCAAGCCCTAAACCCTAAACCCCTAAACCCCAAACCTGAGAGGCCTGAGGGATAGATCAGGGCCGGGACTGAAATCGAGCTCGGGCTCCGCCCCAGGGACTCCAATACCCCTTAGTTAAGGAAATTAGGGATCCTACTATAATTTAAGGTATATTCCTTAATTAAGGACTATACCTTAAATCTTATCAGGGGTCCTACTATAATTTAAGGTATATTCCTTAGTTAAGGGGCATTGGAGTCTCTGGGACTACACCCTAACCCGGCGCTTTTCCTGAGCCCTGACACCCTAAACGGGTTTCTTTGAAGGGTTTTTTCTGAAGGGTTCTTTCAGGGCACTATAAGTACCTGAACCCTAAACCCTAAACCCTAAACCCTAAACCCTGAACCCTAAAGCCTAAACCCTAAACCCTGAACCCTAAACCCTAAACTAATATAGAGGTCCAAGAATGGGGGTTTGGGGTGTATAATACCATGAATATAATAAGGAACCCCCAAAGCCCTGTTCTAAGTACTAAGGCCCCCATTACAGAGAAGACCTCTGGGCCTAGACCACAACAAGAAACAGCTAACCGGGTTTAGGGTTTAGGGTTTAGGGTTTAGCCGAAACCCTGAACCCGGAAGCTTGCAAAGGTTTTGGAGGGTTTTCATGAACCCCTTAAGAGCCCACCCAAAACGAGCCCACCCAACTATTTGCCGCTGTTTGCTGCTTATTTCCTGCTCTTTGTTGTTTGCTGGGCCCGGGCGAATAGCGACAATTACGGGATATTTAAGGACATTTAGCGGCATCCAGCAGACATTTAAGGACATTTAGTGGCAAATAGCGTCGAATAGCTTGAACAGATGGAACATAGGATTCTATGTTTTTCTAGGGTTGAGGGCTTAGGATACCCGTGTCAATGGCAAAGTCCGACCCTTCATCTTCGCTCAGGTTGGGGGTTAATAATGGCATCCGCTTACAGTGACATGAGCACCTGAAGGTATGCAGGCAAGGGGCAGTCTAGTTATAAGGGAGAATACGGAGCACCTAAAAATAAATAGACGGAGGGAGGATTGGGCAAATAAATTACAAATAAGGAGGAAATAAAGCAGCAAATAAGGGAACGTGAAGGGCAAATAAGGGAAAATAGGGTGCAAATAAGCGAAAATAAAGGGCAAATAAGGGGCAAATAAGGGAAAATAAAGGCAAATAAATGAAAGTAAAGGGCAAATAAGGGCAAATAAGGTGTAAATAAGGGAAAATAAGGGCACAAAAGGCAACTACAGGAACATACATGGCAAATAAGCGCAAATAAAGGAAATATGATGCACATAAGAGAAAATAAAATGCGAATAAGGAAAGAAAAGCTGCAAATAAATGAAAATAAAGGTCAAATGAGGGGCAAGTAAGGTACAAATAAATGAAAATAAAAGGCAAATAAGGGAAAGTACGGTGCAAATAAGGTAAAACAAAGGACAAATAAGGGAGAATAAGGTGCAAATAAGGGCCACATAAAGCAAAATACATGGCAAACAATGGAAAATAAGTGGCAAACAAAGGCAAATGTAAGGCAAGTGTTGCGGGAAACTACGGTGCAGATTTGGGGCAATAAGGGGAAGTAACGGCCAGGAGGACAGGTGAGGTTCAGGAGAAGTACAAGGGGCGAAGACGAGGCGAATAAGGATGAATAAGGGTCGATTACAGGGCAAGTCCAGGCTGTTAAAAGGCCATAGAGGGACGAAGAACGGGCCATGAAGGTGGCGCAACCCTGCGACTTGGGTGGATCAGCTTGATCTAGGGGCATTTAGGCACTAAAAACCACGAAACATCCAGGGACAAATAAGGAACACATACAGGACAAATAGCAGCATTTCCTGCACATTTAAGGGCATTTAAGGGTTTCGAGAAAGACAGCCACTGGCAAATAAGGGCAAATAAGGACGGATTTTGGGTGGGCTCGTTTTGGGAGGGATCTTAAGGGGTTCATGAGGTTTGTCGGTATCTTTGTTTGCTTTAGGGTTTAGGGCTTAGGGTTTAGGGCTTTGTTTTGGTTAGGGTCTAGGGTACGTTATAGGCAGTTATAGGGCTTGAAGTTGTGGCTAGAAGATTTTCATAAAGCTTGGTGGGGTCGCGTATGGGTTTTATTCCTCTGAGGGGGTCCTCTAGACTCTAGATAGACTGTATGGCGATTCCTTGAACCCTAAGCCCTAAACCCTAAACCCTAAACCCCTAGACCCCAAACCCTGAAACCGGAAGACTCCAGACTGCATGGCTTTTCATACGGATTCACGACGCCCGGCCTTTCACCTCTGCCTCCTCTGCCGTCTGTGTGAATTCGATGTTGCCAAGAGCCTGGGCATAAAAAGCTTAGGGTTCGTAGAAGGGTTTCAATGGGTTTAGGGTTTAGGGTTTGGGGTGTAGGGGTTGGGTGTCACGTTGACGCTGATCAGGATTTAAGGATGAAAGGGTCGGTGTTTAGGGATTCAAGGGTTGAGGGCTCGAGAGGTCCAGGGGATTAAGGGCTTTTCGAGATTAGGGTCCCTTTTGGGGTCCCGTTTATAAGGGTGCCGTACTATATTGGGGACACAAAGAAAGGACCCTAGTTTAGAGAACTAGCCATCTGCAGGTGGCATCAAATTGGCCAGGTAGTTCTCTGCATTAGGCTCTCTCTTTTGGATCCCCCCCCAACAAGCTAAGCCACCCTGCTAGCGCGGAGCCTGTGGGGGATCCAAGCTTAGAGGACAACCCCATCTGCAAAGCCATCCTGCATCGTCCGTTTCTGTCGCGGCAGCTGTAAAGCTTATCTAAAGAAGTTTAAGCCTTACACCATAAACCAGACCATAAAACTTGAAGCACAGAACCCCCCATCATTCAGTGCCATGCTGAAGAGAACCAAAATCCCCGTCTCCAGCCATCTCCGGCTAAAGAGTTGCTCCATGAGTTTCACAGAATTCGGCACTATGGACCTATGGTAGCCCTTGTAGTAATTACCCTTAACGTAGCCAAAGAATACCCTTATGGCACCCGCTACTCGGTAATTAGGTGTGTTCGAAACCCTACGGTTTCAAGAGGGACGCCGATGCTGAGTCCTGCACCAGGACACCCATGACCACCTTGAAGATCTCAAGCTGCACCTGAGAGGGTTCAGGGTTTAGGGTTTAAAATTCTGGAGAGATTGCGGCTGTAGGTGTCGAGGTTTTTTCTAGAGCTGTGAATCTTGGGCGGTGCCATTGCTTGGAAGTCCCCATATACTTCGCTTTCTGACAGTATCGAATAAGGGGGAGGAGCCCTTAACCCCTCAACCGCACCCCTCAAGCCCAAATTCTAAAAACACGCATACAAAAGCACCTCCCAGGCGAATTCCAAGGCGAGGAAGGCCTGCCCAGACTTTTTGGGCGATGGGGTTGGATGAACCGTAAGCCCAAATTACCTATCTTTTTATATATGGACTTATACCATGCTGAGGAACCCTAAACCCTAAAACCCCAGCTCCTATACCCTAAACCCTCAACCCTAATAAGTTAGACCAGGTGGGGATTATGAGGGTCCCGGAAGGGTTTAGGGACTAGGTCCTGACAGGTTCATAGGTTTGAACGCTTTTTGGGTTGACAATGTGAAGTGCATTGGGGCTTGCAGGTACAGAGTGTATAGGGCTTTAGGATTTGGGCTTAGAGGTGTAGGGTTTATAAGGTGTATCATGATTATTGCTACAACTTTTGCTTTCCCAGCACATGCCTTCAACTCCAGTTTAGCAGGGTTACCACGAGAGTTCTCGATGTGGAGTCCGACCGCCATAAACATTGCAAACAGCAGCAACCAGAAACCAGGACACAGAAGCTCGACCGCCGTAAACATTGCAAACGCCAGCAAGCCAGAACCCAAGACACAAGAGTCCGACAACCGTAAACATTGCAAAGACCAGCAAACCAGAACCCAAGACACAGGAGGCCGACCGCCAGAAAACATTGCAAAGAGCTGCAAACCAGAACCCAGGACACAGGAGGCCGACCGCCGTAAGCATTGCAAACAGCAGCAAACCAGAACCCAGGACACAGGAGTCCGACCGCCACAAACATTGCAAACAGCAGCAAACCAGAGCCCAGGACACAGCAGACCGACCGCCATAAACATTGCAAAACGCAGCAAACAAGAACCCAGGACACAAGAGTCCGACCGCCGTAAGCATTGCAAACAGCAGCAAAGCCAGAATTGCAAACAGCAGCAAACAACAACCAAACACAAAGGAATCCGACTGCCGTAAACATTGCAAACAGCAGCAAAACCAGAACCCATTGCAAACAGCAGCAAACCAGAACCCGGGACACAGCATTCCGACCGCCGTAAACATTGCAAACAGCAGCAAGACCAGAACCCAGGACACAGCAGTCCGACCGCCACAAAACATTACGAACAGCAGCAAACCAGAACCCAGGACACAAGAGTCCGACCGCCGTAAACATTGCAAACCGCAGCAAAACCAGAACCCAGGACACAGCAGTCCGACCGCCACAAAACACTGCCAGCCGCTGCAAAACCAGAACCCACGACACAAGAGTCCGACCTCCATAACCATTGCAAACAGCAGCAAAACCAGAACCCAGGACACAGCAGTCCGACCGCCACAAAACATTGCAAGCGGCAGCAAACCAGAACCCAGAACACAAGAGTCCGCCGTAAACATTGCAAACGGCAGCTAAGCCAGAACCCCGACCGCCGTAAGCATATTGCAAACAGCAGCAAGACCAGAACCCAGGACACAGCAGTCCGACCGCCACAAAACATTGCAACCTGCAGCAAACCAGAACCCGGGACACAAGAGTCCGACCGCCGTAAGCATTGCAAACAGCAGCAAGACCAGAACCCAGGACACAGCAGTCTGACCGCCACAAAATGTTGGAAGCAGCAGCAAACCGGAACCCCGGACACAAGAGGCCGACCGCTACAAAACACTGCCGGCCGCAGCAAAGCAGAACCAAGGACACAAGAGTCCGACTGCCGTAAACATTGCAAACAGCAGCAAAACCAGAACCCAGGACACAAGAGTCCGACGGCCACAAAACACTGCCAGCCGCAGCAAACCAGAACCCAGGACACAAGAGTCCGACCGCCGTAAACATTGCAAAGAGCAGCAAAACCAGAACCCAGGACACAGCAGCCCGACCGCCACAAAACATTGGAAGCAGCAGCAAACCAGAACCCAGGACACAAGAGTCCGACCGCCGTAAACATTGCAAGCAGCAGCAAAACCAGAACCCAGGACACAGGAGGCCGACCGCCACAAAACATTGGAAGCAGCAGCAAACCAGAACCCAGGACACAAGAGTCCGACCGCCGTAAACATTGCAAGCAGCAGCAAAACCAGAACCCTGGACACAGCAGCCCGACCGCCACAAAACATTGGAAGCAGCAGCAAAACCAGAACCCAAGACACAGGAGGCCGACCGCCACAAAACATTGCAACCTGCAGCAAACCAGAACCCGGGACACAAGAGTCCGACCGCCGTAAGCATTGCAAACAGCAGCAAGACCAGAACCCAGGACACAGCGGTCCGACGCAAGTTCTAGGCCTTGACTAAGCCTCTAGTTTGCGGTAAAGTAATACGTCGCCCCTACTAAGCTTCCACTTGGAGAAAAGAAGTACTGCTCTAAGCCTCTACTGGGCCTCTAGTTGCCGTAAAGTGGTAAGTTGGAAGCTTCTACTAAGCTTCAAATTGCAGCACAGTACCAAGTTCTGAACCTTTACGAAGCTTTTCATTAAGTTCCAAGCCTCTACTAAGCTTCTGGTGGCGGTAAAGGAATAAGTTCTAAAAGCCTCTACCAAGCTTCAAAACGCAGTAAAGCAGCAAGCTCTATGCAACTATTCGGATGCTAATAAAGAAGCTACTCAAATAAAAAATAGAGAGGGAAGGAGGGCTACTCAAATAAATAATAGGGAGGGACGGACGGACGGACGGACGGAGGGAGGGAGGGAGGGAGGGAGGGAGGGAGACCTCGGCTCGGCCCCTTTCCGAACGTAAGGGAATAAGGCCCTGTGTATCCCTGAAAACCCTTATAGAATTCATGTGACCCCTCAGAAAGCCCAGGTCACAAGTTTTAGGGTTTAGGGTTTATAGGTTTAGGGTCTGTTAGACGGGCTTATAGAACGGGGCATCTGGCTTTGTTGGGAGCGTGTCACCGGCCTCTTTCACTTCGGCGAAGCAGCGCGCGTCGTCGATGTGCGGGGCATGGAATTGAGAGCCGCGGAGGTAGCTGTAGGCCTGATGACTAAGACCCTCCCCTTTATAGATATCATAGTAGGAATCCTACCATTAGGGCTCCTGGTGAAAGAGGATTTATTTTACGGTTGTCGTCGACATTAGGGACTTAGGCATGTGGGTTCGGATTTAGGATTTAGGGTTTGGGGGAAAGGTTTGTGTTGGTCTTACTTGGTGGGTTTTAGCTACTGGCGTCTTAACGGTTGTGTGACAGATATGGGGCTGGCACAAGCAGGCTTGCAGGCCAGCAACCCGTCTGCCTACAGACTGTACGTATATGCAGATGCATGTTCAGTTTTTATGTGGGTAGTTCTCTAAATTAGGGTGCCTTTTCGGGTCCCCAATATAGTACGGCACCCTCATAACAGGAACCCCCAAAGGGACCCTAAACCCTAAACCCTAAACCCTAAACCCATGTGTTGGTTGCTTAGGCCCCTCCAGCGGCACAAAAGGGTCCGGCCTCCGGCGGCTGTATGTCAAGGGCTTTCAGGTCCTCCTCGTCGCGAGCTTGCAGCAACTGGAAGAAGATGTGGTAGTTTCGCTCCTGAAGCAAGAATCTTTTTAAGGTATTAAAGGCAAGTGCCTGTCCGAGAAGTTACTTAGCACCACAGTGTGTCTTTCGTGTTGCTGCCTGTGCCCGCTGTGATGGTGCAGTATTTGGCTCTGCTGTCTCATGACTGCTGCAGGTATACAGGATTCTGTAAAAGAAGCCAGAAGGGGAAGCTTGAAACAAAAACCCACACATTTGCATGACCGCTGTTTCTATCATTCCAACAGGTATATCCTGGTCGGTTTACAGGGAAATCGGCGTTGTCGTTCGCTGTTGCTCTTAACGTTTTAGAAGACGACCCACCTTGTCAACCTGAGGCAGGGTTTTGCTCTGAAGCCCGGTAGCATGTTCACCATCCCTCATATCAAGATCGGTGTCGGGCACTGTCTTTGTTACTATAATTCGACATTATCGGCGGTAATCATCGCCATCATCATCAGCAGCATCAGCAGCCGTCATCATCACCAACCACCACCCTCGTCATCATTGTTGTACACAAGTCATCATTGCGATCATCGCCATCATCACGTTCATCATCATCATCGTCATCATCGTCATCAGCATCACCATCAGCACTGTAATCAGGTTTCTCGTCAAGTCGTCGTCCTGAATGTTGCCGTCGTAGCTGTCACAGTCTCCTCTTCTCGTCCGCCTCCTCCCGCCTTGCCCTCGTCGGTGCCACACACTGATTTGTGCCGACGAGGACGACGGCGCTGTCGTGAAAAATCATCTGATCGTCTGCAACGGCTGTGAACTGGTGCTGAACATGCTGCGCACTTTTCGCAGTCGAACGGTAGAAGCAAGCATGGATGTGCTGCAATTCGCTGCATTCTTCAGTGCGTGGGGGTCGTGACACGAACGTACATCGATTCTTTGGGCTCTTACACGACTCCAAATACCTTCACCAAGCACCAACTGCTACTTGCGACTGCTGCCGCTGCGGCCGCGGCTGCTGCTGCTACTGCTACATCCACCCTTAATCCGGCGCATCTCTCAGCCGTCCAAGATCCAACTGCCCAAAGCTGGTGATGAGCCACCGAAAACCCCGAAATCCGAGGCTCAGCCCTGAACCGATCTGGACCCAGAGAGCCCAATACCCCTTAATTAAGCAATATACCTTAAAGCATAACATTCTGGCCCCTATAGTTTAAGGTCTATTCCTTAATTAAGGGGTATTGGGTTCTCTGGGGAGCATAAGGCCACCGAGGGAGCAGGTTCTCCATGGAGCTCACAGTATGCTAAGTTGGAGGGTAACTGGGCTAGCCAACCTAGAATCCTAAACCCTAAACCCTAAATCCTAAACCCTAAACCCTAAACCCTAAACCCAACCTAGACTCGCATTCGCCTCTGAAGTCCCCAGACTCACCAGCAACCAGAAACCTAAACCCCAATGGGCCACAATTAAACCCCAAACCCTTTAGGGTTTGGGGTTTAGGGTTTAGGGTTTGGGGTTTAGGGTTTAGGGTTTGGGGTTTAGGGTTTAGGGTTTAGGGTTTAGGGTTTGGGGTTTAGGGTTTAGGGTTCTAAGCCCCAAACCCTTCAAACCTTAAACCCTAAACCCCAAACCGCAGGCTTTGTGCATAAGGACTCATGGGTCCTTCTCCCCGCGGCTGCAGACCCGGGTCACCTCGAGGAGATAATCTGTCACAGAACCTGAGCCCGAGGCTTCTTAGGGTTTAAGGTTTAGGGTCTTAGGGTTTAGGGTCTTAAGGTTTAGGGTTTAGGGTTTAGGGGTTTTGGGTTTAAGGGTTTAGGGTTTAGGGTCTTAGGGTTTAAGGTTTAGGGTTTAGGCAGAACCTGCAAGTAACGCCCAACCCCAATACCTGAAGGAAATAACAGTGAAGCAGAATCACTGGACGCAACGGCACGCGTTATTCGGACCATTCTAACGGAGAGGTTGTGTCACCCCGTTGTCATCACTGGATGCCAAGCACCTGAACCGTAAAATTGACCCATGAATTTCGGATATGGGTTATCCGAGGCTGGTCAGTTTCCTTCAAGGTTCTGAGTAGCCACGGTTACTCTAGCACAACCGACTTTCTGATCGAATCATCAATCCCACTGTGCTGAAAGCCCTTAGTTATAGCCCACGTGGACGGCACAGCTCTCGCCTTCGCTCTTGCAGCTGCAGACGAGGAGCAGCCCTGGATCGACATGTTGGGTGAGATCATCATCTGCGTCCTTCAGAGCTGGAGCTTAGCTTTCAGGGAACTTCACGGTATTGGGGCGTCTGGGGGATCAGTGATTTAGGGCTTAGGGGTTTAAGGGTGTAGGGTTTAGGGGTTTGGCGATTATGGGTTTTGGGTTTAGGGGTTTAAGGGTGTAGGGTTTATGGGCAGTGTAATTACTCTGCTTCAGGGTTTCGGGTATTTCTGTTTGCACCTTCCCCCAAAAAATGCTTACCTTCGAAGCAGTCAAGTCAAGCGTCCACTTGCCGAAGCGCGAGGAGTTGTTGTTTCTGACCTGCGCAACGGGCCGAACCCACGAACAGTCGAAGACAGGAACTGTGGGGATGGGTTGGGGACTGACCTGTCTTCAAATGGGTAGCTCTCTGAATGAGGATCCCTTTTGGAGTGATTTCTATAAGAGTGCCATGCTATATTGGGGACCTGAAAAGGGATCCGACTTTAGAGAACTACCCAAATCCCTAAACCCTCAACCCTAAACCCTAAACCCTAAACCCTAAACCCTACTACCCAAATCAGGCTTCAGGTTGTGGGATGAAGAACCCCCAAGCCCCGGCCTCTAAAACCCGAAGTGCTTGAAGAGTTCAGCGGCTTTGGGGTTCAGAGTTTTAAGTCTCTTGTCGAGTCCTTAGGTGTAGGGTTTAGGGTTTAGGGTTTAGGGTTTGGGGGTTTAGGGTTTTAGGGTTTGGGGTTTAGGGGTTTTGGGTTTAAAGGTTTAGGGTTTAGTTTAGGGGTCTTGGGTTTAAGCGTTTAGGGTTCAGGGTGGCTTGTGCCGAGGCCCTCACCGTCATGGCATTGCCGAAAGCCTCCAGGATTGGGTTGGTCTGGATGATCTTGTCCTGGTCGAGGGCTTGCGGGTTTTTAGGGTTTTGGTACAGGGTTTAGGCTTTAGGGCTTTGGGGTTTTAGGGTTTGAGGGTTTAGGGCTTTAGGGTCTTAGGGTCTTGGGTTTTGGGTTTGGGCATACAGGTCTTTACAGGGCTTTATGAGTTTATAGGGGCTTCGCGACTTTATCTAGAGCCTAAGGGTTGTGAAAGGTTGTAGCCACTTGTCACGCCTGGTTCCACAAGATCTTATATAGGGCTTTACGACTTTAGTAGGTCCTTTTGTCGAGCCAGTGAAGTATCAGAGGACCTCGTTGGTGACTGGAAGTAGTGTCCAAATTGCTTTGCCGTAATCATAGAAAAGCGAAGCTGCATGACACGCACGACAGGGGAACATGCAAGGGGATAGTAGCAAAGGCAGCCAGCCCTCCTCACCGAAAGTGTCAGTTGATTCTTCATCGCCCTGCGTCCGCCAGTGTTCCGCAAACCCTGAACTGCACACACTTGGTAACAGATATGCCGCAAACCTCGCCCAAATTCTACCGATCTCTTACCGGGCGCGGGGATCCAATGCTTGGTACAGGGTTTACTAAACTACGGGTTTCTTAGCGGGATACACGGCTTTGAGGTTTTTGGTTGTAGCTTAGGCAGTTTACGCGACCCTTGAACCCAAAGCCAAAACCCTGAACTCTAGACCCCTGAAGGCAGAGGCTAACACCCGAACACTAGACCCCTCTCTTCAGCCTCTCTTCCCTCTCTTCCGAGTCCTGGATGCTTGGCATCTTGGGATCTATAACGGAATATCCTCGGCTGGTGGAAAGGCTTCACAGTTTAGACTTAGGAGATTTACCTTAACCTACCAAAACCTACTTTGTTGTAGGGTCCCTATGAATTCCATATTAGGGTGTATCAGAGGAACCTACAAAAAAGTCGGTTTTGGTAGGCTAAGGTAGGACTTGAGGAAGCAGACTCCAGGTTTGGGCTTGCGATACTTGGCTCAGGGTTTAGCGTTTAAGGTTTAGGCCGATGGTTTCTGGAAAGAGCCAACTGGCAACAGCAAAAGGACTACGGACGGATGGCCCTGAACATTTTAGCCAATGGCGGGAACATGGGAGCTTTAGAAAATGAGGGGTCGTAGTCTGAAACATGAGACCAATAATGACGTAAGAACGTTGCAGAAGTGAAAACATCTACAAACCTATCCACGTATCCATCTATCCCTGACTTTGTCTCTGTCTATCCCGGAAATCTACACCTGAATAGTTGCAACAGAAGTAGAAACACACGTTCCCCTAACACAAGCACAGTGAACCTCTACAGCAACCCAAATTAAAGGAAGCTACAGGTGGGTAGTTTAGGGTATATAGGGCTTCTACAAGGCTTCCATAAGGAATATAGACCTTCTACAAGGCTCCTATGACGGTAACTACCAGTACCCACCTGAAAATGTCCTAGACTACAGCTTCGACCTTTCCTCTGGCCAGGCAACGGCTTTGCCGGCGCTTCATTGCGTCCGCGCCTCTGGGCAAGGGGAGTTTCAGGGGCGGGGGTGGCTTGCTGGCACAAGAAAGGCCTTAAGCCTGGGAGCCCTAAACCCTAAACCCTAAAAAGCCTAACACCCCAAAACCCTAAAAGCCCTAAACCCCCAAACCCTAAAAACCCTAAAAACCCTAAAAACCTTAAACCCTAAAACCGCTAAACCCCACCAAACCTAAAAAGCACTAAATCCCAAAACCCTAAAACCCCTAAACCCTAAAACCCTAAAACACCCGAAAAGCTGAAGCCCCAAAGCCTTGAATCTAAGTCCCCGCCCCAAGCGCCTTCTAAAGCCCATCTTTGGGTTTGGGGTTAGGTTTTGGGGTTTAATTTTAGGGTTTGGGGTTTAGAGTTTAGGGTTTGGGATTTATTCATCAGCAGAATCCGCATCGAGCAGTCTCTAGTCGAGCTCGCTATTTCGATCCTAGAAAAATACCCACGCACCCAGGAACCCGCAATTGAGAAACCACGTTTTCTATTAGTCCTAGAGCTTGGACCCTAAACCCTAAAACCTACATCCTGAACCCGAGAGCTTAAACTGTACACCCAACCCTGCGAATTCTAGCCGCACTTTAATCCTACGATACAACCCCAGCATATCCCCTACACCCTATGATGCGAACCCTAGGCCTTGAACGTCGACCCTGAACCCGGGCCCTGAACCTTCAGCCCTAAACCCCAAGTGAAGGAGACTACAGGTGGGGAGTTTAGGGGATATAGGGCTTCTATGAGGCTTCCATAAAAGAATATAGACCTGCTATAAGGCTCCTATAATGGTAACTACCCACCTGGGTCAGAAAATGTCCTAGAACCTATCAAACCCTAAACCCTAATCCCTAAACATTAAACCCTTACTCTTTGGCCTTCGTGTTTCCTGAAAATGTCCTAGACGAAGCCCTGAGCCCTAAACCCCGAACCTCAAGCCTGAACCCTGCGAGCTGAACCCTAAACCCTGAACCCTAGACCCTGCATCTTCGGTTTGGGGTTTAGGGTTTAGGGTTTAGGCCCTGAGCCCTAGGCCTTCAACCCTAAACCCTGGACAAAAAGCCATGTTCAACGAAGACAAAAACCCATATTCAACGAAGGGCCGGCCTTAGTTAAAAGTTAGGGTTTAGGGTTTAGGGTTCTTCGTTGAATTTGGCGACGCCTTCTCGAGTTCGGCGAAGAAAATCCTATTCAACGAAGAAAAAAATCTTGTTCAGGGAATGGGCCGGCCGTCGTTGAATATAACTTTTTTCGTGGAACTTGACGAAGAAAAATGTCATATTTCAATGAAGACAGAAACTCATATTCAGCGAATGGGACGGACTTCGTTGAATATGACTTTTTCCTCGTTGAATATGACTGTTTCTTCATTGAATTTGATTCATAACACCAGAAAACCCTCTTCGACGCATGAATTAAGGTTCAAAGACATATGATAAATAGGGTTTAGGTTTCGGGTTCAGGGTTTTGGGGCTTAGAGTTCAGGGTTTAGGGCTCATAGAGTTTGGGGTTTAGGGTTGAAAGTGTTTAGGGCTTAGAGTCTAGGGTTTCTGGCTCAGCTCTAAAGCCCTCAAACCCCGGAACTAGGCTTTGGGAGTTTAGGGCTTCGGGTCTTTTTAGGGTTTAGGGTTTTGGGCTCTTAGGGTTTAGGGTTTAGGGGTGTAGGGTTTAGGGGTTTAGGGGTTTAGGGTTTAGGGTCGAGGAGAGAGTCCTGGGGTAATTCGCAGGGCTGGGGATTTGGCAGTGGGAGGGCGGAGAGGGCGTGGGGAAGAGTCGGCTCCTTGACATCAGTGGGTAAACTGCTGAGGGATCTTTAGGGTTTAGGGTTAGGGATTCTTACCATAAGGATTATATCTTTTTTGCCCACATCTATTTTCTAATTGAGGGCTGAGAGAGAGGTAGGTCCATTGTCAAGGCCGTGTACGTGTGTAGCGAAGATGCCCGATGTTGCATGCAAAGCCTCAGTTTGTCGCTTGTCGGGGGGCAGGGGTGCGTAGGGTTTCGGAGTCTAGCCCTAAACCCTAAACCCTAAACCCCTAAACCCCTAAACCGTAAACCCTAAACCCATAAACCCTAAACCCTAAACCCTCCCAGACTTTGGAAAGCCCAGACGCTTCCTGGCTCTGGGGCGATGGAGTAGCGCGGCCTGCTGTCCTGCAGAGTCTCGGAGGCTAATGTAGGGAATGTAGGGGCCTTAATAATTAGAATAGGGTTTTGGGGCCCGTAATACTACATAATAATAAGGAACCCCCAAAACAATATTGGTAATTATTTTTTTTAGTGCACTAGCCCCTCTTTCTCTACCAATTATTTAGGCCCCGTATGTGAAGGATGTTATAAGGCTGTGCCATAAGCTGGCGAAGCGTCTGCTGCGCCCTTGGGGTCTTTTTGTGTCCATGACGCGCCACTAAACCCTAAACCGCCCTTGCAGAAAAATCAGGGGACCCGACAGCAAGTGTCCAGCATCTGCATAGCACAAAAAGGCCCTAAACCCTAAACCCCGAAACCCCTGAACCCTAAACCCTAAAGGCTACAGCATCTATCTAATAGTGGTTGGGCTCGGACCATAAAATAGACACAAAGCAAGAGGGACGGAGAAGGAAAGACCGCCAGAGAAGGCTGGGGAGACAGAGCTGGAGAGAGAAAACCGCGAGAGCGGGACAGAGAACTAACTACTACGACGAATAGCAAGAGAAGACGACAAACGAGATGGGACATCGAGACTGACACAAGGATCTGATACTTTCAGAGGCATGCTTGTGCATTAGTAATAGTAGGCCTTCCCCGGCCCTCAGAACTACCATGTTCGGCTATTCAGCTCACGTGATTCAGGGTTGAGGGCTCTTCTTGATGATGTGTCAACATCAGCAACTGGGTGGGTAAAACATGCTGGAACAAGAGCCACAACTGCAACTGAAACCCTCTCCCGTCGCTGCATGTGCCGCGAGCTGCCCAGGGCCTGTTCGCGAACAATGTAAAGCTGAGGTGTTTCGGACCTCGACAGATTTCAAGAACTCTAATATAGGGGCCTTAATAAATAGAATAGGGTTTTGGTGCCCATTATACTAGAATTTTTGTTCAAGGAACCCCGAAAATAGTCTTGGTACTTGTTTAGGCCCCTCCATTACGCAAGCATTCAACGGTCTGGTTTGCTTTCGGTTTCAATGGCTTTGGCTTAGGACCCGGGTTAGAGCTTGTTGCTGCAGCTCTTTTTATCGCGGGTCGTGGTTCCCTTGTTGCAGCCCCCAAATAATGTACGTAGGGCCCTAAATAATTGCCAATACTACTTTGAGGGTTCCTTATTATGATTATAGTGTAATGGGTCCCGAAATTCTAATGATTAAGGCCCCTATATTAGAGTAGGTTTTGGAACCACAAACCCTAAACCCGAAACCCCTAAACCCTATTCTAATGATTAAGGCCCCTATATTAGCCAGGACCAGGGGGCAGATCTATTTTCGATTGAAGGGGAGATGCGCTTTGGGGGGCTTCGCGATCCAAGGCCTTCTAAAACCAACCTCGTTTAGGGTTTAGGGCTTAGGGTTTAGGGTTTGGGGTTTAGGGTCTTACACCCGAAGTCTTAATGAAGCCGATCTGCCGAACATTTAGCAAGTTTAACTGGGCTAGCAGCTGCAATAGCAGTGGTGCACATGCAACGGTACTTGGCTACTACAGTACTAACGACAATATGAATAGCAGTGGTAATTACTGCTGACACCAATCAAACAGTTCTCCATACCCATCACGCCGGAAACAGCTTGAAACAACCAAATGAACAACATGTCGGCAGCAGCATTTGCGTCGGCATCATCATCAGCATCATTATCATCGCCATCATCATCATCATCGTCATCATCGTCATCATCATCACCGTCATCATCATCATCATCATCATCATCATCACCAGCTTCGCCTTAGCCTCTTTATTCTCATCATGGTCGTCGCATCGTCATATTATGGAATTTGAACAGGGCTGCATGCTGGTGATAGTAGGTAGTAGGCGAATTTCGAAGAATGCCCTCGTCGTCGTAAACTGCTCCGACCAGTCATGCTGGACAAATCACCTGGATCTTCGTTGTTTGGTAATCATCCACCTAACGTATGTAGGTGGTCGTACATGCTCCCATTGTTTTCTCGAAGCTTCTGATTCTTTGTGGCCTTTCGCACTTGCGGCTTGCACTTTGCTTGAGCTTGGTGAATCATGACAGCAGCTGCATCTTGCATCTTCTAGCCATGCTAGCCTTGGGTCGAGGATTTGGAAGGGGAGTTAAGGTTTAGAAGTGGGCTTCAAGGGTTAAGCGACAAAAGCCCCAGCCCTCACACGAGAATATTCCTGAAGCACAAGTTCCTGAGGATCTTCGATATGGGAGTTTCAGAAAGTTAGCTAGGGGTACCTTATTTTGGGGTTCTTATAATCGGAATCCTATCATTTAGGGTACTATATTAGGGTCCCCTATTTTCGGAAACCCCCATATGTCAGGAATATTCCTTCCTGGGCTTTCCCAAGCTCCGGTATGCCTCAGAGATGTACGACATGATGAGCTTCGCGGACTCCGTCTTTCCGGCACCGGACTCTCCACTAATGAGGACAACCTGGCTGGGTTTAGGGCTTAGGGTTTTAGGGTTTAGGGTTTAGGGTTCAGGGGGACTCAGCCGTGGACTGTAAGAGCCGTTCAACCCTGAGCGTGTAACCGTAAGCCAACCTAGACGCCGCAAATGCCGAAGACACTGAAACATGATATAATAGAATGCACACTAACATGTAACCCAAATTCAGAACATTCCTAAGCCTAAACGCCCTAACCTCTGAAACCCTAAAACTACAATCCTAAAGCCCTGAACGCTGGAACAAAAAACAGAATCAAAATTCCCCACGCCCTAAAGCCCTACAAAGCCTCTACCCCTGAAGGGGGAGTCAGGATTAGGGGACCCTTGGGGATGTAGACCCTCTCAATAAGGTCCCGTTGAAGAGAGCCATAAGCAGGGCTAAGAAGGGTCCCCCCCCCCCAAGGGGTCTCCCTAACCCTAAACCCTAAACCCTAAACCCTAAACCCTAAACCCTAAACCCTAAACCCTTTAAGGGGGTCTCCCTAACACTTACTAGCATAAAGGCCTTCTAAAACCTCTGGCAGACGAACGAACTCCCGGCCCCCGCCTGGCTCTTACCCTTCTTCTGGCCCTGCAGGGCACGCAGGAGTGTGGTTTTGCGATATAGGATTTCAGGATTTTAAGGCTTTTTGGGACTTCAGACTTCTATGGGCTTTAGGGTTCAAAGTTTAAGGTTTCGGGTTTGGGGCTTTTCAAGTTGACAAGCCGGAGAGACGGAAAGGCGCAGTGAATCGGCCCGATGCCCATCCACGGAGCTTCAGGTAGGCGGAGAGTCAGAGACGGATGAAAGGAAGGTGAGTCAACGCGCAAATACAGACAGGGTTTAGAGTTTAGGGTTTAGGGTTTAGGGTTTGCAAATACAGACAGGGTTTAGAGTTTAGGGAGAGAGAGAGAGAGAGACCGAGACAAAAGGGAAAAATAAAAATAAAAAAACAGGCAAACACCACAACGATAATACAGGTAGCCGGAGTCTCCGGACCTTAACCCCAAGCACGACTTCTTACATACACCGTGCCGAGCCGCTCCACCTTAGCAAAAGATCCACACACCTTCCACCCTATACTTAATCGAAAATCCTGCTTGCACAATCTAACTGCTATTCAGCTTTTTAGGGTTTAGGGCTTAGGGGGTTTGGTGCTTAGAACTCAAAAACATTCAGGTGGTTTAGGGCTACAGAAGCCAATGCCCACAAACCCTAAACCCTAAGCGCCACAAGCTGGACGAACGGGGCCTTCACGGCATGCAGGCCCAAGCCGTAAACGTGGGGTGGCAAGTCCTGAGTATGCACGGGCTCAGGGTTTAGGGTTTAGGACTTCACAGCCCAAGAAAAGTGCAAGGCCAGGCGGCCATGGCGTCGGACGCTCCCGGAAGGTAGCGGAGAAGGTTCTCCTTGCCGGGCGGCGCGAGAAGAATTTATTGAAACCTCGCTTTTAGGGTTTAGGGTTTGGGGTTTAGGGTTTTGTACGGTGATGGTTCTTACTAGGAGGATGAGACCACAGAAATATAAAAATGGAACGGGCTCTCTCCTTGGAGTAGATTGGAAGCTCTTTGAAAGGATTCACCGCAATGAGCATCTTGGAGACCTGGGCTGAGACGGATCTCTTGGGAGTTAGGATTACGGGGGACTCTTGGGGATATAGACCCTCTCCATAAGGCCCCCTTTTAAGAGAGCCACACGTAGGCTTAAGAAGGGTACCCCTTTAAGGGGTCTCCCTAACCCTAAACCCTAAACCCTAAACCCTAGGCCCTAGGCCCTAAACCCTAAACCCTAAACCGGGTCTCCCTAATACTACCTATAAGGATCTTTAAGGTTCGAGTGAGGAGGAAACTCGTGTCGGAGGGCGGCCCTTGGAGGTTGACCTTCCGATAAGGGAATGTAGGGGCCTTAATACTTAGAATAGGGTTTAGGGTTTAGGGTTTAGGGTTTAGGGTTTTGGGTTTAGGGTTTAGGGTTTAGGGTTTAGGGTTGTGGGTTTGGGGGTATATTCTACTATAATTCCAATAAGGAATCCCCAAAATAGTATTGGTAATTAATGAAGCCCCTATATTAGTTGCATACATAATTAAGTGGCTACTAGACCATGCTTACACAGGCTTTCAGTTGTAGGGTTTGGTGTTTAAGGTTGGTGTTGAGGGTTTTAGGATTGGGGGGTTGAAGGTTTAAGCTTCGCAGTGCATGGAAGAGCAAGCTACGCACCGGAGGTGTAAACAATTCTCAGCAGTGTCCTGTTATAGTGCGCATGTTCTTGCACCTCAGTTATGATACACCAAACCCTGTTCCAAGTATTCTAATTTTTACCCTTAACCCTAAACCCCAAATCCTAGACCTTAAACCCGAAACCCGAAACCCAAAAAACCTAAACCCTAAACCCCAAAACCCTAAATCCTAAACCCCAAAACCCGAAACCCCTGAATCTCCTAGCCTTTTTGGCCTTTTGTGGGCTCTGAGGCGGCTGCGAAGGTGTAGATGTCCGACCGCTTGTATCTGGTGCGCACGCTGTGCAGCACCGCGGCGTTGTCAACCACCACGAGCCTTGCGGGGAAAGCACAACGTAAGACGATCATTAGGGTTTATGGTTTAGGGTTTATCGTCAGACGATCATTAGTTTATTACGACTGTCAGCGGTACTAATATTCTTAATATTGGGGTTGCTATTAGCACTACTCATACTCTGATTATTTTCGCTGCGGTACGATCGGAGTTGTTATTGCTATTCTTGTTGGTATTATTCCTAGCTGTCACTGCTAAGGTGCTTACCTGGTCTTGGTATGATTATGGTTGCTACTGCTGCTGGAAGTACTGCAATTAGCAAAGTGTGAGTACAACTGCAATATGTACCATGATCTTCCTCATTGCATTATCGCCGTTGTATTACCACTTCCATGCTTACACTCCCCTTCTCTTGTTTGCTAAAACTCAAGGTCTGTGAACATCGTTGCATGCTGCTGGTGAGCAAGCACGTTGGTCTGTCTGCCAGCTTCGAAAAGACCTGGCATGCAGTTTTTTGGAGTATAGAGCTCATAAAGTTCCAAAGCCTTATCTTCAATAGCAACTTCACGAATATCTAGTCTAGACCAACTCCCAAAGTTTCTATCTCTCCCTCTCTCTCTCTCTCACTCTGATGTCCTCTAACACACACACACAGCTGTGGCCTGATCCAGTCAGAGCAACCTCCTACGAATCTAGGCGGCGCAACGGAAACATCTGCATTGCACCACATCCTCGACCCCAAACCGAAATCCTCCACCAGTACACAACCCAAGCCCTAGAGCCACGAGACTCTTCTAGCAATCCCTAAACTCTAAACCCTTAACCCTTGTGCCGAAAATAGAGCCGACAACAATAGCCCCTTATTATGGCCCCACCTATACTTATATGGGGGTTTCCCCAAATAGGGGACCCTAATATAATACCCTAAATAATAGGATCCTTATTATAAGGACCCAAAATAAGGTACCCCCTATTTTCGGCAAGTCCCATATTATAGCCTTATAGCCTAAACCCTAAACCCTAAACCCTAACCCCTAAACCCTACTTGTAGCTTCTTCAGACGCAGCGCTCGCAGATGTTTCCCACTCCAGCCAGCTGCGCATCGTGGACTTTCGGCAGCTCGCCCAGCGAGCTGGCCTCGCCCAGGGGTGTCGTTTTTTCCTTCCCACTGCATGTCAATAGGGTTTAGGGTTTAGGGTTTAGGGTTTAGGGTTTAGGGTTTAGGGTCTTCCCACTGCATGTAAAGTCCAGTACGAGTCTTCTGCGAGCTTTATTGCGGTTTTACGCGTGTTATCTGGTTTCAAAGGGCTAACAGGGGTTGACAAAACTGGGTGGGGCAGGGGGTATCGGGGCTCCCTCGCAACTAGGTTTTCTGGGTCAAGGTGTGTGTTCATATGCTGTTGTAGCAATAGGAACTGCCCCTAAGCCCTAAACCCCCAACCCAAAACCCTAAGCCCTAAGATGCTCCTCCACTCGCAGATCCGTAAACTCTGATAGGACCATGGTTCGGGCTTCAAGCCTCCAGTTGCCAAAGTAACATACCTTCCTTATGATTTGCCCCCGCACCTAAACCCTAAACCCTGAACCCGGGAGCCTAGAGCCAAAACCCTGAACCCTAAACCCTAAAGCCGAAGCCCTCTACAGAACCAGAACCCCGGCAAAAGTAAGCTTAGGGCCTCAGGGGTTCGGGCTGAAGCGCTCAACCACCCGCCCCCAATTCCCAAACCCGATGGGGTTTAGGGTTTAGGTTCAGGCTTNNTTTAGGGTTTAGGGTTGAGGTAGCCTATAGAGCCAGTAGTAAAGCCTTCAACCTGCATGACTGCACGAAGCGAAATCCGGAACCCGGAAACCTCAACACTCCATCTGGAAAACCCACAACCCGAAACCACCGCAAACACCGACACCCCAAACCCAAACCCCTAAATCCC
>CAJNDV010031222.1:558-45866 GCA_905221635.1 Symbiodinium sp. CCMP2456 | reverse complement strand
CTTCCGGTCGAGCACAGGTCCCATGATTGCCAGCAGCCGCATCTCGGAGCCTGAACTGCTTACGTCAGCCATAAGCTCACCACTGCTGCTCCCTCTAAGCAAGCAATAAGCAATAGCAAGACGGGCGGGCAAGTCATAAACATTCATAAATGCTGATATCCGTGAGAGTCGTGCAGTAGCACCAGCACCGGCCGTAGTACAAGTTACCAATGACCGTCATACCTCCAGTGCTCATGGCAAAAGTCTCCTCCACAATGGCAGCAATGATTATACACATGACAGGACAGCGCTTGCAGCCCCAAGCCGTATTAATATAGCTGCTCAAAGTCCGCAGTGTTCTAACAAGAGTGCAGACATGTGCAGAACCCAATTCAAAGACTAGGGCGATTTATGCCAACGTATGCGGGGTATAGTCGCCCTGCCACGCATTGTATACCGCCTAGAGATTAGCCTCATTTGATGGGCGCTCATGCTGAAACTGAAACGTCAACCTCACCGTCACCACAACCTCTTCGGGAAACAAGTCAATCATCGCACTGAAGCTCCCGTGGCTTGTGAGGAATGCCGGCCTCTTACCAGGTCTGCGCATCCCTCATGCCGCACTTCCCAGCTTGCATGGGCGACTCCTGCGCAGGCCCAAGCGAATTGGAGATTGCGATGAGTCAACATCGGGAGTGTACAAGTATGGACCCCATCCACTGCAGCAACCCGTTGCAAACTTGAGTTTGTGGTATTGATGCCACGGTTTCTGCACATCCTCTCAATGTCTCGAAATCCCCAACAGGTCTCCTCCAGGCACCCTCGGCTTTCGAGTCCCATGCAAAGCTGCCGGGCTGGGACAAGTTTGAACTGGAGATATCCGCAAGCTGTGCAGCTCCATCATCTGCTACAAACGTCAACGGTGCGCCCAAAACAACTTCACAGGCCTTTGCTACGTAGTCAAAGTCGATAGACCTACAAAAGTCTTAAGTAGAACTTTCTAGATCTGCACTCCGATTCAAAGAACCTGGACAAGTCAGAAGACAACAAACGGCGGTAGCCGTGACTTCCCTCCCCAACTGTATCATCGATAACATCCATGCGCCGCACCAGATTATCAGATTGGAGACTGATGACAGCAACAAAGAAACTTACTCTGATCTTGTGCTTGTTGCACTTGTCTCTCATCTTCGGTAACGGTAAGACCCTGGACCCTGATACAAGCGAGCATCCTAAAGTCTTTTCTAGCACTCTAGATGCCCATTTGATTGTGTAGGGGCGGCTCGAGGGTTAAACTCTGCAGGACTGTTGTGGTGCAAGTTCTCTGCCCAAGCACCACTGCCCTGAATCGCACTTCGAGACTCACTACACGCTGTAAGAATACCCAGAGACTCCAATATCCCTTAATTAAGGAATATACCTTAAATCATATTAAGGATCCTACTATAATTTAAGGTATATTCCTTAGTTAAGGGATATTGGAGTCTCTGGGATGCCTGAAAGCTTAACTCTCGAATCCAAAACCCAGGGATGAGCCATGCAGATCATCGCCCCGCAAACACTTTTCTTTGCCGCCTCAGAGAGAGTACGCGCACCTAAAGCATGTTGCTTGTCGAGATCTCCGGACTCACAGTCTCAGTGGCCCTCTTCCTGCAAGTTCGGATCTTTCAGAACTTCAAGAGCACAGGGGTTCGGGGCCAGCAAGGAGGATTCAGACTCCGCCGGAGATCAGTTTCAGCATGAGATGTAGTGACGTTGCGAAAGCCTCAAGACCAAGCCCCAAATCCCAGCACGCAGTGGCAATTAGCCCGTCTGCTTGGACACGGGCAAACGCCTCCTGTCTAATGGGTCATCCCACATGTTCCAGGGCCAACGTGTTCTGACAGTTCTTTCGATGAGTCTGACAAGAAAGGCTTTCCGAACCCCAGCGCGGGAGTTGTAAACGCGATCGGGGCAAGTCATGCGCGAAAGCTAACTACAAAGGCGCGTGCCGCACGCGACACGTGCTGGCACCTTGACTGTCAGACATCCCACATGATCTATAGCTAACGTAGAGGTAGTTTCTCAGTTTTTGATCAACTTCACGAGACGAGCAACGTCCAAATCTGGGAGTGTGGAACGCGATCACGGCAAGCGCCTCATGCTCAGCTGAATCGGCCGGGTGTGTCGCTTGGCTTCGCGTAGTGGCAGTTGCTGGAGCTTTCGGCTGATGGTTGAACGATTGGACAGCAGCAACGGCTTCTTGCAACTCTGCTGGCATGTCTGCCTGGAGTCGCAGCTCTCGCTGCAGCAGGCATCCTTGTGCCGCTGCCGTTATTCGTCGGGATGACGATTACTGGTGACAAACTAACGGCTACAAACTGAACTCGTGTCCATGCTGCTGCGTGGTCGAGCACGGCCTAGCACTGTCCTGCAGCAGTGCAGCGGCTGCTCTGTATCGTGCATGTCACTGTGCATGCGTCCCCGACCTCCTGGGCTGTCTGTTTGGAGTGATGAGTGCTTTACCATGCCTGTGCCAGGACCTGCTGAGACCATGAATGAACGCTTTCCCTTCACGAAGACTGGGCTTGCCCAACACTTCCACGAACTCCCAAGACGAGCACAGAGAGAAAGGAACCGGACTTGACACTACGAGCGCCCTGATGCTTCATTGCCATCACCCGAAGGTATGCATCGCCTGTACTGGAACTAGTAGTTGTTCGGCCGGGCCGTGGCTCAGTTTGCTCGATGGTTTCAGTGGACTTCTTCTCAATCGGACAGACTTGGCGCAACACACAGTGGCACCGACGCGCGGGAATGCCAGAAGGAAAATACTGCCGGGTTATCTGTCAACTCTGCATCGGACAGTGTTCGAAGATGTTCGACCTTCCTGCCTCACGGCTTTTGCAGCTTCCCAGCAACTGACGTGTGTAGGAGGCTTGTAAGAAGACCGCATAGTCTAGACCCTTATCTTCCGTGGCTACTTTAGACAGGCTCTTTCACCAAAAACGAGAGAGCGGCTTTAAGTTCGGGAGGGGGCTGGCGGGTTTGACAGCTACAAAGGTTACTCACACTAGGTGCAGAATGTAGAGAATGCAGGTAAAACATGTTTCGCAGGGTTCTGGGGAACAGCACACCGGAAGTGGTGCTCGCGGGGTTCGAAGGGAGCAAAATCCCGCTTTGCCTGGCAAACAAAGTCGCGACCTGCCTGCTGGCAAGCCCCACATGAGGGACCTGATCAACCGGCAGGCCTGCAGATCAGCCTCCGTGATTCTGGTTGCTGGCGGTGAAGACTTGGACATCTGCGCAGGTACGTTGGAAATGGAGCTGCCCTGCACTCCTTCGATGCCATTGTACTCGACGGGCAAACCAAGATCTACCTTGGCTTCAGCGAGCGTCACCAAATTGAAGACACGCTGTGGCCAACATGGCACGTCGTTCGTTTCGGCCAAAGACAAGACACTCCCCGAACCAACTTGCGCCCCTAAATGACCTGCGGCTGCTTCCGAACTGCTGCTGCTGCTGCTGTGCGATTGCCTACCGTGGCCCCTTTCGACGGCTGGGGGAGGGGGTGCGCTGGAGAGATGCCAAGATACTCCGCAGACCTTGTGGGGTCACACTGCCTTTCTCTTAAGACTTGCAGGCCAGCCCCACACTATGCAATCACTGCCTGCACCCTATGCATGGTTTACATGGCTGTTGTGGCATGTTGCGGCGAGGGTCTAAGGTTCGAGTGTGAGCACCCTGCGCAGTCACATGAACCACGAGGAAAAAGTTCTTTGAATGTTGCGACCGCAAGAACGGACGCAGCCGGAATGGGCTCCTGACCTGCAGGTCTTTGGCACTGGCATGATGTCGCAATGTGGTGAGATGAAGAGTGCACCAGCTCCTCCAGTCGACCAGAAAGAGCAAGGCACAAGCAGAGTCAGACATCAGACACCAAGCCGCAGTTCAGCCGGGTCGTGCACGGGAGTCGCTCCAGTTTTGCTTCTCGCTTTTGACAGGTGTCCGTTTTCATGCGGCAGGCAAAACCATGAGAGCTGCATGCAAGGCATGGTCTATGATGCAACGATGAAGCTGACATGCTGTGATGGATCGTCAAATGCCGAACAGAGCGGCGAGCTCCTGACCGTAGGTTGCCCAAAGCCTTGGCACACTGCTACCACCCCCATACAAGATCTTCATATCGAAGTCCTTCTTCTTGAACTCAACCTTCGACTCAACTAATCAGCCAGAAGCTCTTCTGGGAGCAAAAATCCGCTTTGCCTGGCAAACAAAGTCGCGACCTGCCTGCTGGCAAGCCCCAATGAGGGATCTGATCAACCGGCAGGCCTGCAGTTCGGCCTCCCTGATTCTGGCTGCTGGGGTTCAAGACTTTAATGCCACCTCGATGTCCGTCGGGGGGTTTCAGTGGGCTTCTTCTGAATCGAACCGCCTCGAACTGGGCAAGGCTCATCATCTCACGTACGATGCACAGTGGCACCGATGCACGGGAATGCCAGAGGACAGTACAGGCCGGGCTATCCGTCAACTCCCGCATCGGATGACGTTCGAATCTTGTCGACCTTCCTGCCTCACGATCTATGCTGCTTCCCAGGAGCTGACATGTATTGGGATTGTATAGGGGCAGTCTTACACCATCGTCGTACCGAAGAGAGGGCAGTCTAGCGGCTAGGGCTTTGCTTTCCACTGATACTGTGCCCGCATCCTCCCTATGCCTATCTTACAGAAAGACCCCGTCCCCGTAGGAATCGAAAATGTACAGCCAACTCTTTGGGCAGGCTGTGAAGCTCACATCTTGGCATGAGTGGGGAGCGTTTTTGTAGACAGTACAAAAACCCAGTCGCTTGAACAGCAGTTCGTCATTAGATCTCCGCGGATGAAGGACGCCAAAGGTTTCGGCTCTACATCCAGACATCCCCGTCATTAATTTACCTCTTAAAATCCAGCAACGCCTTCAAGAAAAGCAGGCGTCCCCCGCTTCCGGTATGCCTTATTTATATCTATGTGTTGGGATGTGGCCGCTTTAGTGAGGAACCTGTCTATCTGTCGAGCGCGGTGGCCAGACGGGCGGGTGGCAGGCCACTCAGGCCACTCACACCATGTGCATGATGTTCACAATGCCAGTGCAGCAATACCGGCAGGGATCCGGGGCAGAGTGCTGAGCACACCGGGTCTACTGCTCGCAGGGCTTGAAGGGAGAATGCAAACAAACTGGTGACCTGCCTGTGGCCAAGCCCCGCATGAGGGACCTGCTCAACCAGCAGCGAGCCCAGAGATCAGAGCCTTTGCTTCCGACGAAGTTCGGAAGTGTTGAACTGTACCGGCTAAAACCCAAGGACCTGAGCTTTAGCAAACATCGCCATGTACAACCGTGGCACGTCGTTTCTTCGACCCAAGGCTCTCCGCGAATTCCGGCAATGCCGGCACCTGAACCGTGGCTGCTTCCGAACTTCTGCCGTGCGATCTTCTTGGAAGGTAAAGGACGCGGTGCAAGCAGGCAAGCTGCGTCGTGAAGGAAAAGCATTGCGTCCTGGTCTCAACAGGCCCCGGCAAGGCACGGCTGGATCATATCGCAGCCTGGCCCAGCCCTTTCGACGCAGGGCGCTGGGGACGGGATGAGCTGGAGGGCTGCCAGGAGAACATGCAGACCTTGCGGGGTCACACTGCCTTTCGCGCCGAAAGACCTGCAGGGACGGGCGACACTCGCTCCATTTCTAAGCAACCACGCGGGTGGTCAGGCCCTACATACATAATTACATGGCAGACGCAGCTCCTCATGGTGTTGGCGAGTCCCCCCTCGACCAATACCTTATATACTGGGGAGCAACGAGGACGGGAAATGCATTGCATAGTGGTTTGCAAGGTTCTATGTTTTCTTTGCGGAGGCTTCGGTTTGGGTTCTGAGGCTTTCATGGCTACAGCATTAGCAACGCCCAAGCAGGATGAAGTTCAACTGCACGCTGCCGGGGAAAGTAAGTGCACAGTAACACAGTACGATGCCGGGCTTAGCCAAGCAACCGGGAGATCTTCTGACATGCCGCTATTGCTGGGGCGAGGGGGCAATATCTTCAGGCTTTTGTGTCGACTGGCCAACTTCCCAAATCGTCGGAGAACACTGTGATGGACACTCGCACAGGAAGAAGGCTACAAGACTGACAGGTTAGAGGCTCTTCTCTGTGCATGGGCCAAGCAGCCTCCATACCGAGACTATAAAACCGCCGCGAAATACATCTTCAAGCGCCAGGCGTTGAGCTGTCAGACCCGACCTGCCATGCCTTGGCTAGGGGATTCTTTTCTCCTTTGCCCTGCTGCGGTCCCTTCAAAGTATCCTGATCTGCGGGCCGCAGGCCACTCCTGGTACAGCAACGGCCGAGAGGGCGCTCTGACCAAGCACGCGGAACACTGCGCAGATTCACGATACCACGGCTAGAAGTTGAATCAAACGTGACTGTTTGGAGGCTCCAAACTAGTCACGGTAAGATCCCTCTCGTGGCAACGGCGAGTCGTCATTCTGGCCACTTCGCTAACCCGGGGAGAAGGTGCTACTTTGCATGGAGTTGTGGCTTCCTCTCAGCAAACCCCGGCACAGCACGGCTGGATCATCCCACACGGGTTTTGGGTCCCCGGCATGATCCGGCATGAGTTGGAGAGAGATGCCAGGAGATCATGTAGACCTTGCGGGGTCACACTGCCTTTCGTGCCTTCAAACTTGCAGGCCAAGGCCACACTAAGCAATCACCAGGGTGGTCAAGCCCTATGCACCTGCAAGACAGACCTAGCTTACAGGGCTGTTGCAGTGAGGGCCTATGGTTATCAAGTCTTTGCACGAGTCACTGAACACTCTGCAAAGTCACACGTAACAGGAGGAACAAATCCTGAGGCGCGACCATTCTCCGGAGATCCGGGGCACGGCCATGACTCCATGACGTCGCAAAGTGGTGAGACGAAGAGTGGACCAGCTCCGCCCAGACAAATCGACGACCAGAAAGAGTAAGGCCCAGTAAGGCACAAGCAGAGCCTTCAAGCGGGACTTCGAAGCAGCAGCCCTGCCGCTAAGCCGCAGTTCAGCTGGGTCGTGTGCCGGAGTCGCTCCAGTCTTGCGGCTCGCTTTTGACAGGTGCTCATCTTTATGAAAGACCCATATTGTGGCAACTTGTGCCGAATCCCGACACGAGTCTTCTGAGCATCACAGAGAGGCAAGCCGCAAGGGCAAGCAGGGTTTTAGGCCGTAAGGTTTTGGTGGTTAGGGCTACCAGGGATTTGGGGTCCAAACCCCGAATTCGTTGATTTGGGAAGCAACCGCTCTTTGTCGAAGAGCGCCACTGTCTTGATCAGAACTGTTACGCCCCACGTGTGCACTGCGTTCTGGAGCTTTCGGGTTACATTGGCCATGCCTTTAAGTCTTTCGCGGAGATGTGGTGAAGTGTCAAGTCCCAAGCGAGTTCTGAAAAGCATTATCGCATCTCTGGCAACATGCAACATCCGACTGCTCCATTGCCAGCACGCGGTATGCGAGGGTGGAGGCTTGGACATCTACGCGGGTAATTACGTTGGAAATTGTACCTGGAGCTGCTCAATTGTGACGTGCACCGGTGCCCTCATTTTACCTCGGCTTGAGCGAACGTTGCCATGTTGGAGACGCGCATTGGCCACAATGGCACATCGTTTGTGTCGGCCAAAGACACGGCCCTCCCAGTGGGTGCCCGCGGATCAACAGCGGCTGCCTCCAGACTGCTTCTGCTGTTTGATCTCCTCGGAAGGCAAATAATCTCGTGGCAGCAGACAACCTGCTGCTTGAAGGCAAGAGGAGAAGGTAGGGTCAGGCCTCGAAAGGCACTTCCTGCCAAGGCAGGCAACAGGAAGAAACAGGTGCGACCGTCGACTTGCCCGTCCGTGATGCCAGACTGCACCAACTTCTGACAGTGTGGACACTCGTAGGTGCGCAGTGTGTTCACAACTTTGCCGTCTCGGACAGTAAATTGGTGTCCGCAAGGATGGCTCTCATCTGCAACCCTGCTTTCTGACGTTTTTCGCACATCAACGCGTCCGTCTCGCACGTTAGAGCGCGCGATGGCTTTGCATTGTGGGCATGCGTATGTAAACAAGTGAGCATCGGTATTTTGGCTAGGCTGGCTAGTGCAAGCACTGCAGAGGTGGGTGATTGTCTTGCCGTCGTTTGCGGCGTAGCAGGTACCGCATCGCGCGCATACAGCACGTCTTTGTTTTTTTCTTGCTTGTATTTCAGCCCAACATGCATCGACTGCTATTTGTGCGCGACGTTTTCGTTGTTTTTCTTGGTGTTTCTTCTGCCATCTGTTGGCTGTCACACGCAGGCTACGTGAATTTTTACAGTGTCTGCAAGCGTTACAAATTCTGTCTCGCTGCTGCTTCCAAGCGTTTTTTGTGAAGCATCGTTCCGGCAACCATGCAGCGCACGTGCAGCACTGGTTGGCTAGACACATGTTACATGTGCGAGCCCAGCTATGAAAGTTGGCAATGTGGCCTGGAAAACACTCTGTCGCTCGCCACTGCAGGCACCGACTGCAACGCGTTGGTGTGCCGCGCTCACGGTAAGTGCGTGTGCACTCCTTGCAAACAGCCACATTCTCAGGCTGCTTCTTCTGCGCCTCACTGAGATCGCTCATCCGTCGTGCTGCCTTGCACTCGCTGCAGGTCTTGACCTTGCCGTAGGTTGCCAGGATGGTTGGCCAATCCAGGCGTTCCCCGCGCAAGTGCCGCAGAAGATACTCGCGAAAGCTGTGGTCGCCGTGTTGGAATGGTTCAGCTGAGAAGGCGCGCATGATCAAAAGATCGGAGCGCTCGACAACGCGTGTTACCGCTATGTATGCGCCGTTAGTGGGTTGCTTTTCCGGTCTAGGACCAAGTCTGCGATGACACCTGCTGTCAAAGTCTGACCTTGAGCTTGATGCGCCGTCATTGCGAATGCCGGCGGGAGCGGAAGTTGTTTCCGAGAGATTTTCAACATCGGTTTTTTTCCTTTACGCTTTCGGTCCAAGTACCAGATCTTGCTGTAAGGTGCGACGGGATAAACTCCGGGCTTGAGTCCTTTGAAGTGCCAACGCCCACTCGGGAAATGTACGTAAACCACTTCTGGCAGTTCGTTCCAGACCGTCGTGGCCTCATTTATGCGTTCGGGCCGTTGACTCGCTTGTTTCCAACTGACGATCTTACCTCTGCGACCTTTCAGCAGCAGACGCTTCCGGTTGATGTGCTCTGTCAAATAGACAGGCATGCCTTTGCAAAGCGGGAGGACACCACACAAGTCGCCGCGTTCCCGATCGTGGCGTTGGAGCCAAGCCAACTTTTCCGTAGCCAGTTCTGCTTTTTCGTGCAAGACGGCCGCGCATGCTTTGTCTTGTGCGATTATACAGTGACGGTCCTGTTTGGCTGCCTCAGCATAGGCTTCCGCGCGCACCTTCAGTGCATGGCACTTCCGCACGTTCGTGGGGAAAATGGCTGCCGCCGTTGCGAAAGGCTGCCTGTACCGCACATCTGCGGGCCCTTCCGCAACGAGCTTTCGGGACAGCCTCTCGCGCTGGCATTCCTGACATTCGTCGCGCAGGATGCGCTCTGGAGACGCGCGTCGCTGGAACAAAGCTCGACATGCTGCATTTCCACACGTGACGTTGTCTCGTAGCCAGCTACCAGGCACTGTAGTGGGAGCACCATGCAGAAATGCGTGGTTGTTGTTGCTCAGCCTAGAGTACCGCAACTCCCGCTGCAGGTCTTGTAGCCATTCGTCTGGTGCGCTCCACTTGGATCAGTTCCGTCATTCCTTGAAAGCCGACCTGGGCACCGCCCCAAAGCAGCTCTTGTCCGTGCGCAACTGCTGGCTTGTTTCGCGCATACTTGCTCATGAGCCACTCATGCGGGACACCTGCCACAAAATGCCCTTCGGGAGGTTCTAATTGCCAGAGATCTCCTAGGATTATGACGTTCAGCCCACCGAAAGGTTTGGCATGAGCCTCGCCGGGAAGTCGCTTGAATGTGCTGCTGTTCCGCATCAATGTGCGACATGCGCGTTCTACGGCGGCCAGTAATTCGAGGCTCACCATGCTAATCTCATCGATGATGAGCCATCGCACCTGCAAGAGTCTGTTTTGCATGGTCAAAACCTTAAAAAAAAAAAAAACCTTTGTCTCGTTGCTAGTCCTCTTGCTTGTATCGCCAAAGGAAAGCCCGAACACGTGATGCAAAGTGTCTCCATCAAGCATGTCGGCTGTCACAGCTTGCAAGGCTGCACATTGAAAATGAATGCCCGCTTCCCACTGAAGCAAGCCTTGGAAGAGTTCATCGCGGAGTATGTTGATTGCGTGTGTTTTTCCTGTGCCTGGCCCCCCGTGCAGCATCCAGCGAAGGGGTTCCTCGTCTGTTTTGAAGCAACCGCTGTACGCTTCTCCTGTCTGCATTTCGCGCTTGACACGGTTCGCGACTCGTTCAATGAAGGCATGTTGTTCGTCGTTGCAGATACGGCGGCCTGCTTCATTTCTGCGATTTGGCAACTCTCTCAGCCAAGCATCAATTTCGTCCAGGGTTTTTTGAATGCGTCCTGGCATCATGCCTGCCTCTGTTGGGTTGCGAACACCCCCTAGCAGATGTGCTTTCTCTTTGTCGTCTGCTCGTGCTTCGGTGAGAATAACTCTCGTGTCGATGTTTGTTTCTTGTGGCAGACCCTCTCTTGTCACGTCCGGCTCGCGCGCGTGCGCTTGCCATGTGGCCTCTATGTCCTCATATTCGTCTTGCCCTTCCATGGTCTCTCTCGTCTTCAAACACTGGCACAAGTTGGCAGCGTCCACATGCACCCGCGTGTCGTCCTCGCCTTCATTGTCACTGTTCTCGATGTCGGCGGCTAAGGAACGCACGCGGTAAACGGAGAGAAAGTTGCTCACGTGCTTCTTAGTTTCTTCACACGCTATTTGCTGCAGCCAGGTTCGAAAGGTTGCCTCCCAAGTCACGTGAGCGTCCCGAAAATCGTGGATGCTGATGACGTCGTCATCTGCATAGGAAGGCATGCCAGTCCAGGGGCGAAAGTAAACGAGACACAGGACAGAGTTGCTTTCGTGCTCTTCTTGTTGATACCTCGGTATTGGGCAATGTCCGAAAGTCGGACATCGAGGCCGGCGACGCCCGCGCAGGAGCCAAGCAGAGCGGACCCGTGCATTTTCGGAGCAGTCCTCGAATGCGAGGTACCCCTGCGGAAGCTCCGTCCGAAGCTTTGTATCCACGCCTGGAATGAGCCGGACTGCGCTTGGTGCTTCCGGAGCATTGGCAGCTTTCAGCTTCTGCTCGCCCTTTTCTGTCAAGATTACATCCCATGCTTCGGCACGACTCTCTTGCCATTCGCGCCAGTTTCGCGGCACTCTGGTTGGCACGACTTCCCAATATAGCAGGAATTCGTAAGCCGAGAGGAACCAACACGGACTGTCTCGACGTCGTCGAGCGTAAAATTCGGCGACGTTGCACTGCGCTACTTGCCTTTGTTTGCACGCGGTTCCGCGGGTACCGAGGGTCGTGGCCGTCACTCGCTGTGCTCTCTCTGTCTCTGCTTTAGCCGCTAAGTCTGTGTAACGCAGGAGATCGTGACCGGGAAAGGAGACGTACTGAGTAGTGGTAATTCGTTCGGCCGAAGCTGGATCTTCGGTTGCATAGCAGCGCAGATTCGAGCACTCTGCGTGACCACGGACGATGCCCTTGCAGTATGCATCGGACATGAATCGCGTCATGTGCCAGACCTCGTGTTTGTGTTTGCTGTGCTACAGCTGCGTGGCTTTTTTGCAATTCCTTGAGTTCTAAAAAAGCCATGGGTTGAGTTTTAGCGCAGTAGTCGCAACTGTAGCCTGTCTGTGCATCTTGGGCTCGTTGTGCTGCAAACAAGACTTGCTTCGTTAAGCTTCTGTCCGCACAAGCATCCTGGCAAGTGCTGCAAGCAAAAGGCAGGCGATATGGCAATTGCACGTCAGAATTACAGCGTGCTCCGACCAGGAGAGCTGGATGTGTGGCATTTAGGTATTCGTGATCACGCGGACCGTGCAGCATGCACAAGCAGTTCTTGCGTCCGCTAGCAGGCAGGTCGAATTTCTGCAGGGCACATGGGCACAGTACACACGGCTGCTCGCAGAGTTGAGATGTTTTTGGATACCCATGTTTGCAGATCATGCAGCCATCAGCCTTTAAGCAGCCTGGTTGTGGCATGCGTATGCCTGTTTCAGGGTTTACGTGATGCACATGATGCTGCTTCAGAGTCTGTAAACAGAAAACGTCATGGTCCAGGTATGCTTACAGGAGAATGGCAAAGCATGACGCCCGGCATGCTGGAAGATGCAGCATGCGAAATCGTCAAAGCGCTGAGTGGAACGTACCGCACACCGGAGGGCCGTTCCTTGCCGGTGAAAGGCAACCTGAACTCGGTGCGGTACGTGCCGAATCTGTCGGCAACCGCGCAGCGAATCCTGACGAACCTAAGTCACACCGCGCGACAAGTTCCCGGAACCCAGGAAGCACGGCGAAGCATGCGCTTTGAAATCCAAGCCATGCGCGTCCGCTACGGAACGCCAATCTTTGTAACCGTCACACCCGACGAGGCCCATTCACTTCTCTATGTGCGGATGTCAAGGCACCGGCACAGCGATCCAATTCGATGCCCTGCGCAGCACGTGAACGGGCGAGCAGGAGATAGGCGATGGCCGAACCTGGACGCGGACTTGAGCTGGAACTGCCCGATAGAACTTTTTCACGAGCGACGAGCCACGTGGGAAGAGAGGCGCCGCATTTTGGCGCGCGATGCATTAGCGACCGTACACGGCTTCCGTGCCACGATGCTCTTAATCCTGAAGCACCTCTTCGGCATGAATGTGTGCCTCCAATGCCCTTTCTGCAACTGCGGCAGCCAGCCGTGTCAAGACAGGCAAGGTAGCAATGCGACATGTGAAGGCGGCGTGTTTGGGCGCTGCGACGCCGCATATATTGCCATCGAATTCCAGAAGTCTAGCGGATCGCCGCACGGGCATATGCAGCTGTTCGTACAATGCATACACCAGCACGAAAATCTCGCTGAGATCTTTCGTTTCGCAGAAGCACGCCTAGTGGCACTCCGTGCAGATTATTTGCGGTACGAAACACATGTACGCCGCAGCTTCTACGGACAGCCCCCAGAGCGAACCGTGGAGGCGTTGCAGTCGGCAGAAGCAGCATGGCCGGAGTACGCCGGCATTGCCGATCTAGTTAGTCGACCAACCTACCAGCGTGGTATTATGGTGGCGGAATCCTCATCGGAAGAGGCAGCCTGAGGCAGCTGGGCGACTTGCACCGGCGTGTCATATGCGTAGACAGATCGAGACAGATTGACAGCCGAGCGAAACATCACGTTCCATGCCGTGTAGCCGAACGTCCAGTCCCTGTTGAGTTGGCTTTCGACCCGCTGTGCCATCAATCGGGTCCAGTCCTTCAGGGTTACGCGCGGCGCGGAGGCTGTTCTTCGCCAGCGCTTGTCTTTGTATTGGCCGTAGTCTGGTGGGTCTGGCATAGCTGTGCAGTACTTAAACAGGAAGCGAAAGCCACTCCGAAGTACCACGGTGCGAACTGGTCCATGGGTGATCTGGAAGACAGAACTTGTTTTTCCGGCAATGGCCCATCCTCTTGCTCGCTTTCTACGTCACAGCAATCTTCTTCTGCCAGCGTGTCTAGCTTGGCCTCGTCCGCTAGTGCACGCAGAGCCGCGTGCTGTTGTGCTTCGCCATCCAGTACGTCGCTGCCGTTTTTTTCTAAAACCACTCCGTTCGGTCGTTGCAAACCCATTTCCGTGATGGCCTCCTCTACTGTGTCCGGCTCGGCTATAGGAGCAGGGCTTTTTTGCTTGTAGATGAGTTCCGTGGCTTCGTCGCTCTCGAGCAAGGCAACAACTTCTGGTGGCACGTCGTCTTCCGGCAGTACGCTGTTTGCGCGCCTCATCATTGCTTCGAGGTCTACGTGCTTGTAGGCAGGATGCTTTCTGCGGACGGCATGTTCTATTAGCAGAATGACGACTCGGCGACGTACACGGGCTTGATGGATGAGATGTTTGACGTCATCGGCATGGACATCTTTATCCCGACTTTTCAGTATCACTGCCACGTACTTGCTGAGGTCGCTGCCTGATCTCGGCAGCGGATTGGCTCCGTTATCTGACACCGATTCTTCCAGGCTTTGAAACTCGTTGAGTAGCCACTCCCAATCGAGAAGAAACGTTGTCGCGCAGCCTCGAGCTCCTTGGCGAAAGCGTTGCATGTGCGCACGCTCGTCCAGTGTTCTGAAGGAACGGTTTTTCTTGTCCAAGCAGAAGCAGATCATGCTGGTCATGCAAGGACTGGCACATATCAGTTCTAGCATTGTGACATTCTCGCAATACAGCTCCCGCGGTGCGTAATAAACGACGAGATCATTGGCAAGGGCTTTCGCCGGCAAGCGTTGCGTTTTTGTGGCACTGTGGCAATACGTGCATACCGGAATCCAACAATCTGAACAAGCGTGTTCTTCGGGACAGTGGTGCCTGCAGTACTTGTCCCCCGGGCAGCAAATTACATCGATGGGTCCGTTGTGAAATTCTAATTTGCAGCTCCAATCCTGTAATTCATTCAGCATGTCTTGTTCGCGTGCAGACATCGGTTTCTCTGTTCCGCTGCGTATGTAGTTGGCTTCGTAAGCTGCACTTCCCAGCAGCGCTTCGGTGTCTCTTGCTGTGAGGCCGCAGAACATGACTTCTCCCTGCTCGTCCGGCTTCAATGCTTGATAGAATTTGACTTCGGAATGTGCGTACGGAATGTAGATGTAACGGCAGGCACAAAGAAAGCAGACGGCAGTCGTCGGCGCGTTTCCGTCTTCCAGAGCGGTAGCATATTGCGCTAGGCATCGGCGATCGATAGTTGTGCAGGCTAGTGGTGCTGCATGTTGGCTTTTCCAGTTCAATGCTGCTTTATAGGCGTCCCAAACCAGGGAATTGGCACTGCAGGCGGGCGTCATCGATGACTTTGCAGGTGCCCGGCGTCCAGGAAGGTCTCGGGCTCGCAGACTGTCCGCCAAAGGTTGCAAACGGTCTTTATGGCGCAGGACGACGTGATCCGGCAAGTCTTCTGCGTTCTCACTGGTCCACTGGCAGTCTTTGAATGCACAGTGAGTCCATGGAACACGTTTTGCGGCTTGCTCGTTGCTGCAGTGTTGCTTGTCTGCGGGTAAAGTGGGCCAGTCCGACAGCAGATCCTGGAGTTGCTGTATCAGCTTGTCCTCTTGGGCTCGTGGGTCCCGTGTCGTACTGCTATCACAAGTACGCACCACGAATTGATCTTCCTCCATGTCGCTTGCTACGGTGTCGTCGTCGCGGAGCTGTTGTGGATTGACGTCCTTTGTGCGGGGTGCTTGTTTGCCACGATATCGGCATCGCTTCGGAACGGTTACTTCTCGATCTTCCTGCGATCCCGTGGGAGTGCTTTCACGCAGGCGTTTGCGCACTGCGCCCTTTTTCTCTTGCGGCTGCTTGCACTGCTGTCTTGCTCGTGTGGACATGGTCCGTTGCTTCGGCAGTGCATTTACATTTTGGGCTCCTTGCAGGCTCTCGGTGGGGCTCCTGCTTGTTGCAGCGCCAGTCTGCGAGAGTCCGTCTACTGTCGGTCCGCCAAGACGGCGGGGACCGCCTTGTGTGTATGTAAAGAGAAAACGTCGGAAGGATGCTGCTAGTCTTTCCTGTGCACTGACACCCGAATCAGAGTAACAAACGGTAGCTTGCAGTTTGGTCAGGAGCACCTTACCCAAGGTCTTGTTGTCCGTCCAAGCTCCTCGAATATCTTGAACGTCTGCAATTGAGACGACGAGCGTGCTTTTTCGCCCCCGCAAAAAAGCTTGCAAACAAGCTTGGAGTGTAGCTTCCGTGCAATTGATCGCGTGTGCTTGCTGTTCGGGATCGTCATTACCGGCCTTGTCGCCATTGGGAAGACCCTGCCCTTCTTTCTTTTCGGGGACTTGCACTGGCGGCTTTTTTGAGGAATCGGTGCTGCATCCATCGGCGGTCGTGCCAGTTGTCGCCGTGCTGATAGAGGGTTCCATATCGCGGCGTGACCGTAGATCAGCAGCGGGCGTCGCTGATGGCGCTTTGGCTTCCGCGCAGGCGCTGCCGCTGCTGCTCGTTGCCGCTTCTGCATCTCGCGCGTGGGGCTGCGGTCCCACGCTGCCTTCACTTCAAGGGCGCCCACAACTCGTACCTCGCTCACGTCGCCCGTCAGTTGAGCACACAGGCCACACCGTCGACAAGCACTCCACGTCGCAATCGGCGGAGCAAGCAGAGCGCCGCTGCGTTTGAGAGAGAGTTCCAGCTGTTCGCGGCATCAGCATGCACAGACATGCCCACAACATCCAAGCTTGCTCAGCTCGGTCTACTGATTTCCTATGACCTTGACAGCAGACCAGGCCACGCGACGGATGGGATGAATCGAATCTCCGAAACGGCATGGATGGTGGCGGCACAGACAGGAACCTGCAAGTGTGGCAGCGACTTGGCCAGCCGTTTGTCGACAATGGGCGCTCGACAAAGCTCCCTGTCGACACCGGTCCCAGCACGAAGCAGGCGCGCAGAAGTGCTGTTGCACAGAGCCGGTGGCATCCGCCGTAGCCGAATTCCCTGAACCGTTGAAGATGCAACCCTGCCTGAAGCCCAGGAACTATGCCTCAAACCGTCTTTCAAGACTCCCTCTCAGGAAACACACCCAATATCACTACACGCACACTTTGCGGTGTTCGCAGATCCCGGGATTCCAGGGCTCGAAGAAAAAGGGATGTATCCGCGACTTCCAGGTCTAGGGCCTTGTAGAGTGTAGAGACGAACCGCAGAACCCGCTTCCTGAGCGAGAGAGAGCAGGCAGAGAGTGGATGGGACCCATCTTCTTGCAGAGGCGCCTCATCTGGAAAGACAGATCCCGAGCAGGAGCCTGGATTTTGAGGAGCTCCCTCTTCTCCTAAGCCTCCCGGCACAGCAAGGGCCTCTGAAGCTTACCTCCGCGCACCGGCCGTTTGCACCGAAGCTCCGGCAGGGCTTATCCTGGAACGAATGTAAGGTTGCGGTCGGCCTTCGCCGATGGGCGCAATCTGGGGCTGATTCCGGACACCGGCGACACAGACTCAGAGACTTCCGTTTTCGTCCGAATGCCGTGCAGCCTTCAGCTTCCTTAAGTCTTGAAGTGGCATCCGCTCAAACAGGAACGACGGACTTCGCTGACGCACGCAGGATTGCGATGGAGGCAGTAGTTCCGTCTGGGTGGCTGCTGCTGCGGTACCCGTGCGGCTACAGCGGCTACAGGCGATTTCCGACTCTAGCAGAGAACCCTGAGCTTAACCACGGATGCATCGGGCGATCGTGTATAGAAAGAGACCCTATGCTCGCATAGGGCTTAGGGCTAGGGCGGCTAGGGGTGGATGTTGCCTCGTGGGCTGGCAGCCATGAGCGGACCCAGTGATCTGCTCTCATGTCCTATGTATGACAATGTATGATGCTCTCTGGGAGCCAGCCGCTGGTCGAGCAGAGGTCCCATGATCGCCAGCAGCATCATCTCAGAGCCTGAACCGAATCGGCCACAAGCTCTCAACTCCAACTAGCTGCAACTAGCCGGCTCCCTGCATCTCTGCCGGTAGTAGGAAGAAAGGAAAGTCACAAGCGAGATGCCGGCTACAACCGTGACAGTCTTGCAAAGAACACCAGCACCAGCCGCGGTACTAATGACCGTCCTATATCCATCGTTCAGCGCAACAGCTGTCATTGATATCATAAATGCCACGGAAAGCAACAGCCCAAGCTCTTCATACTGTAACTGCTCAAAGTCGACAGCGTTCTCAACAAGAGTGCAAGTAAGAGTCATAGGAATGATTCTGCCGTCGTTTCGACAACGAAAGAGTGCGACACCATGCTGCGGCGGGAGCGGTTCGAATCATTTGGGGGCAGGTTCGGGGCAAGGGTTTCCCAGTTTCGGGCCGGCAGGTTCTCCCACGACAGACCAAAACCTCCAAACACCCAAAAATTGGGACAATGCCTCCAAAAACTGGCTGCTGGGAGCCACATGGTCGTTTTGGCCAGCCTCAATGCTCGATGTTTGATCCCGGCTCGGCCATGCTCGGCCGTCCCCACCCCACTCCCCCCACTTCCTCTGGTTGGCCGCCCTTTGTGGCGTGGTTCTGATGCCTTCCTGTGGTGTGGTTCTCCCGTCCCCCCTGTGGCGTGGTGCGGTTCGGAGTTTTGGTCTGCTTGGAGTGGCTGCCTCCTGCCCCTGCGGTGTGGTGTGGTTTGCAGTTTGGGTTTTTTGAGGTGTTTGGCATCATCATTATTATCATCATCGTCATCAGCGATTTGGGGTTTGGGTCAGTGATTTGGGGTTTGGGTCTGCTTGGGGGTTCCTGCAGTCAGCCCCAGTGGTGCGGTATATGCGTTTGCTTGGGGGTTGGTGTCGTCAGGAATCGGGCCTGTCAGGAACGCGATCCTCGTGACGGTTGCATTTTCAATACCCTCATGTCGAGTCGTGGTTGGAAAGCGTCCACTGAAACAAGGATCGGGTGTGTTTGGGACGAGATTCTCGCGACAGTTGGGGGCGGTGGGGGGATACCACTGGGGGCCGGCGAACCGAGAACCGGGATCATATTCCTGATGAGCCCCTCTTCATACTGAAACTGAAACTTCAACCTCACCGTCACCACAACCTCGCCTGGACGAAACTAGTCAAGCATCGTACTCAAGTTCTCATGGCTTGTGATCAAGGCCTGCCTTTCAGAAGGTCTGGGCGTCCCTAACGAGGCACTTCCCGGCTTGCAAGGGCGACTCCTGCGCGGGCTGACCAGGTCGAATCGGAGATTGCGATGCTTCAACATCGGGAGTGTAAGTATGGACTTGGAGCGAACTTCGTGCTTTCATCAGTTGGCATAGAGAAGCTCGAAATCTGAGTCTTCCTAAGCAGCGCAGTTTCACCCCATCTACGGCAGCAATGCATTGCAAAGCTTGAGCTTGTGGCATGGATGCGAAGGTTTCTGCAGATCCTCCCTAAACCCTTAACCCTTAACCCTAAACCCTGAACCCTAAACCTCTCAATGTCTCCAACAGGTCTCCTCCAGGGACCCTCGGCTTGCGAGTCCCATGCTGCCGGGCTACGCCCGCAAGCTGTGCAGCTTCATCATCTGCTACAAACGTCAACGGGGCGCCCGAAACAACTTCACAGGCCTTTGCTACGTAGTCAATCTCGATAGACCTACAAAGTTTAAGTAGAACTTTCTAGATCTGCACTCCGATGAAAAGAACCTGGACTGGTCAGAAGACAACAAATGGCCGCAGCATGCCGCATCCCTCACCCCTCTTCACAAATTGTACCAGGAATAAAGGCGCTCAGCTTCAGCTTCAACAATCCCCGTCTCACTCAGTGTTTCTGTAGTGGATTTCTACGCGTGGGACAGCCTATCAAGGGTACGAGAGGAGACGACAACTTCGAAGACTGGAGAATACCCCGGTGCAACAGCAGAGCGTTCTCTGGGTGTCTGCAACATATCGACGATGTGTTCAAGTATGCATGTGTCGCCGTCCCGCGAACGGAATGTTTGGATAGACGAAGATGTATTTGGAGAATGATCGAACTGACTCAATGCAAACGTTCATTGACATGAGGCGTACAAGAGCAAACGCCCTCAGAAACAAAAGAAGCTTTACCTGATCGACTGGAAAATGACTTAAAGATTGTGCTTCAAAGTTGCGAACTTCTGCAGCCAAGTTCAGCTTGAGGAGTTCACGGCAGCTCAGTGTCCAGTCCCAAGAACGTTTTCCTAGATCCACCAAGCAGTATAACAGGCCTTAGACCCTATGAACAATGCACACGTACAACTACAAGTGCTTCTCTTGGCTGAGTGAGATGAATCGGTTTGGCATTCTCGCAGTCGGACAATCCAGCTCAAAATTTATAGTAAAATCGGGAGCTGTTCGCCTAACCGCGGACCCCAAACACAAGTGCAGATCAGAGCACCTGACTTTTCCGTGCCGCCTCATCGAGTTGCTTGTGGGCATTTGCGGGCTTAGATAGTCACTGCCGGACCTTTCAGAACTCAAACCTCAGACCAACGGCTAAGCTGCGACGAAGCGAGAGGCCGGCGCAAAGTCGGCTGGACTGTATGAACGCGACTGTTCCGGACCCCGATTTGCAAATCTTGCATGCAGAGGACCGCCCCGCGCAACAAGACAAAGACACCGGCTGCCGGAGACAGCCCCGCAATCCTGCACAGACACCTCCTGTCAGAAGAGGGCTTTCGTGAAGGACTCGAGCGAGTTTTCTGCAGTTTGAGTGGTCGGGGCTCAGGAGCTTCGACTCAAGCACGAGGCACGGGCCGTGGAGTCTTTCAAGATGCTGAGCGTGACTTGCTGTGGCACACAGGCTTCGGGCAATTGCAGGACATCCGCACTCCTCAAAAGCCTAGCTGGCTGGAAGTGCTGCTGATGGGAATCGCGAAGCCCTTACATCCCAGTCCCGCAGCAGTGCCATTGAAAATCCGCAGGTGCCCCAGGCGACAGGTGTTGGCCTGAATCCACATCTCGGTCCGGGCAAATCATGGGACCTAAAACTTAGACTTAACTACCGGAATCGGCCGTGATCCTTTCAGCTACGACATCGGCAAGTCTCAGACGCGAACGGCAGATCCTCCCCGTCGCCCCAATTCTTGTATCCGGGTGGAGGAAGTTGATGAGGGCTGGCGGCGCAAGGCTCCCAGCAGGAAGCAGGGATGCCTATCTGCATCGCACGGACAGTGGAGGCTGGAGAGAGCGGGAGAACTGGAACTCCTGCACCAACACCTCTGCAAGTTGGGTTCGAGGCTGTGACGGGGTCACTCTCACGCGACCCCCGACGGAACTGCTACACTACACCGGCACACCGGCACGGCTCCGCAAGCGATCCCGAGTCCGAGGAAGTGACCCTGCCAAGTCCAAAGAACCCTACGGCGGACATCAGCTTCAGCACGAGATGTAGTGATTTGGCGAAAGCCTCACGATGCAACAGAGCAGCATGCATCGAAAGCAGCGTCTCGCCCGAAATGGAGCCGCCGCGGAAGCTGACACGTGCACGCGGACTGTGCCAGGGTGCTGTGAAGATCCAGCTCCGACACTTGACCTGCAGCAGTTAGAGGTAGGAGGGTCCCCAATCCCTATAAAAACCATGGGTGTTATAGGGATTTCCTATGAAAATTAAGGGTGTAGCAGTCTTGAAAGCAAGGCAAAGGGCTCGGGATTGCTGGGGCCTCTCCACGTGGGACGGGCCCCAGTTCAACACTTCCGCTGCACGGAGGCTCAACCGCAGGCTATCACAGGCTGAGAACCTGGCAGCAGTGCTTACTCGACTCTGAACCGAATCTCTAAAAGCACTAATCTGGCGACTACTTCGTGCATCGGAAAAACAAAGAGCGAGTTGCCAGGGGTTCAATTCTTTGTGTGTGGGGGCTGAGGCCCTAAACCCTCACCCAACACCTACACTTTTCCTAAACCCTGAAACGCGCATCTGGCTCCTGCAGAGTGGCCTCGACGACAAGTTTCGGATTTTGCATTGGGGACTCAAGGCTTGTAGAGGAGCCGACAAACCTCGTGCAAGCTCAGGCACGTCCCTTCGCAGATAGAAGCCCAGTTCAAGAAGCCATGGCGACACGCGAGGGACGAGTCTTCACTGATGATTCGATCAAGATTTATTGGTTCGGGGCTCATCGTCCACGTTTCAGTGCTGCAGCTTGCAGCCTCAGTGCCAGAGGCCAGCATCTTTGCCTGCAACGGGGCCCTGCTCAACCGGGTCGCAAGATTTCAGAGATCAGGCTCCCTCGCTCCGACGCCGAAGGGTCACTTGGTAGCTACTTCGGAGCTTGGAGCCGCCCGCCACTTGTGATGCGCGCAAGTGCGTTGCATCGGTGCCGTCGTGCCTCGACCAGCAAACCAAATCCTGCACCATGTTAGAGACGCGCGGTGGCCAACATGGCACATCGTCTGTTTCGGTCAACGACACGGCCCTCCGAAAACTGTTGTTGCTGTCGGGTCCCCCCGGAAGGCAAAGGACCCCGTGACAGCACGCAAGCTGGCGACGGCAAAGCACTGCTTCATGGTCTCAGCAGGTCGCGGAACAACCTCCAGCCCCGCCCAATCCCTTTCGACGCAGGCCACGCCCGTGAAGCTGCATGCAGGAAATGATAGGAAATGGTGTATGCTGCAATGATGGAGCAGCATATGTGCTATGCTGGTCACGCAGCATAGCCAGGTGTCGACCGCAGGTGCCTACCGGGCATGAATTCGGGGACAGTGTCAATGCTGGCCGAAATGGGCACCCAACTCACGTCGTCAGGAAGAGGTGCAGCCTTGCTACATGAGCCGCTGCGTTTATTTAAGGCTTAGGCTCCATCTCTAAGACTCTAGGACTCTAGGCAGTCACTTGGCTGCCACACGGTCCTAACCGTCCCGGCAGCCCACAAGAGAGACGGCGCAGACTACAGCGTTACTAGCGGCGCCTCCCCGTCTGGACTTGGCAGGCCATGCAGAGGCTGTCATGAGCTACGCAGCTACGAGGCCGCGGTCACAGGCACAACATTGCCATCTCTACGCGCATCACAGAAGCAGGGCCGCCCCACTCTGCATGCAGCTCTGCCTTGCGGTTACTGATCCAGACCGCCAGAATAGGCTGCACGTAAAATCGACACCTCGAAAACACTCGTCCTACTGGCTTGCTTGCATAATCATTCCATTGCGACATGGCAGAGATGTGGCCGAAGCACTACAAGTTGCTTCTTTTTTCATTCTGTTGCTTGTGAGAGGCACCGTTTCATCACATTCAATGGTTTGCAAGTTTTGAACGGAAGCAGCTTAAGCTTATCGGAAATCCCAATGCTGCTGCAGCAGCGGGCCCGCAAGTCATAAGGTCTTTCCGAGAAGAGGGGACTGCAAGATCCACACAGCGACTGCCACTGGTACTGGCTGCTTCTTACTCCTGCTCCTGCTGCCGCCGCCATCACCTCCACGATCATACTAGCATGCTTACATTGACGCTGCTGCTAAGACAACTTGCCCATGATTTCACATTGATGCAAAACCCATAGTGCCAGCAGCAGCGGGACTGGTCGTAGTGGTGGCAGGGGCAAGATGATTGTTTTGGGATTGCAACGTGCAGTTTCTGATTATTTCCACGTTTTTTTTGCTTTGCCGTGCAGCTACCATGGCCTGGGCCTACTCAAACCTCAGAAAGCCTGCTGCTGCAGCCGCCGTGTTTCTGGCTCTGCCAGAGAACTCCCTGGATATGACCAGGTGACAATGCAGCCATCCGTGGAAAGAGCAGGCCAGTCGTGTGGCTCCACAGGTCGTATGCCCACATGCAGACCGGAATCCAAAGGTTGACTAGGACGCTTCGCAGGCAGTGAACGGTCGGACAGTTTGGGGAAGACTCTCCTGCTGCACAACTGCTTATTTGCTTGCATTTCTCTCAATCTAGCTTCAACCTGGACTCTTATAGTCTATATAGGCTCCGCCGTGCGTCATTGCAATCCCCAGGATGCACTGTCGGCAGATTTGTGCGCAACGCACGCATGCGGTGTTTCGAGCCGTGAACACAAGGCCGGCATAGTTCCGAGAAGCCAGCATGTGGTTGGCATTGAGGGCGCAGTGCCTGATCGGTGCAGTGGGCCAGCTCTATCCGGATATGCAAAGCCGACCCTCGTGTCGCCGCTGACCCGAACGACCACCGCAAGCGAACTGCCCAGAGCTCAGCTCGGGAAGTCCGCAGCGGCTCCTCGTGCTGGGCTCCGTCTCCGAGATAAGTGGGCTCTGGAACGAAGCAGCGCAACGGCTCGTCAGAGACTTGAGCCAGTGGGCCGCTCCGGCACTGCGAGCAGCAGCCACTTCCGCCGGGACGAGACGGTGGGCGGCCTGAGCCCTTAAATCTGGCCCGAGCATTGGGTTTGCGGCATCGCGACGGAGCCCGCTCGGAGGCGCGATCGCAACTGCCGCCTGCACCCGCATGGACTCGTAGTAAGCTCACGTCTGAATCGTAAAGGCATGACGGCAATCCACAGCACGGCTACTTGCAAGACTAGCATCTTGGTCAGCCTCAACATGGTTTAGACCATCAAGGTCTTGAGGCTGGTATGGCTGGTTCATGCCTAACGAAATCATTTCGGCGTGCAAGGCTTGCGAATGTACCCTCTGAAGAAGCCCTGGATAGGAAGATGCACTTGAAGATGGTTTAATATGCTACGTGGGCAACACACGTTGCATCGATTCCTCGAACCTCCAAGTCCTCACGCCGTCCCGTGGTAAAGGAAGTCTCAACTTCGGGCGGCTTGTCTCATCGACACAAAGTGTCTCGGGACTGTTCCGGGCTCAAGCTTTCCAACCTGCGGGACCACATAGGCATTTGTCATCAGCCATGGATGCGAGCTCGCGAGCAATGCCCATATCAAGCTGCACTAACATCACCGTAGAAACAGGCAAAGCCTTTGCTGCTAGCTCCCAGGTGCCTTGTCATGGCATGCGGCCAACCACAAGCACGCACACACGGCCACGCTTTCGCTCTACAGCTTTAGTCCGTTTGGCGAGAGTTGGTGGCAAAAGCGGGCAGAGCCGCTGGAGCTCCGTCTAAGTCTGGGCCTGTGTCTTTTTTATCCATGGTATCCTTCAGCCTCATGAGCCTCCGGACGAAGAGCTTTTCGAGCTTGTCGAAAGAGCCATTAACGGAAGAGTCGCCCTTCTTTATGAACTCATTTTCGAATCGCAGAAGCAGCCTCAATGCGTTTCGGCACTCTGCCAATCGCTATCTCCAAGAACGGGCAGAAACCCGCAGCCCTCGACGAGGCAGCGGCACCGCAGGGACGGGTGCAAGCCCAAAGAAGGACTCTCGAAAGCAAGCGTGAGTCGGCAGGCTTTCAGCTCAAGCAATCGCGGCGCAAGGGCACTTCTCTGGCGCACACTCAGCCCTCCCGAAAACTCATAGTCGGAGGAGCTCCCACGGCACACACCTCCTCCGCCGCCGCGCCCCGACGGACGGAGAGCCCTGCCAGGTGAGGAGAGTTAGATGTAGGTTTAGGTTTCAAAGTTTAAGCTGCCAGGCTCAAGCCAACAGCGTCCTTCAGCATCTTCGAGTGGTAGGAAGGAGCGGTGGTGGACAAAGAGTTTGTAAGGTTTAGGGTGCAAAACGCCCGCACTTGAGTGCTTGCACGGGCGCATGAAAGATCAGCTGCATTCGTTGGCGTCGGTTTGAGCATCCTACCAAGTTAGTTGTTAGTAGTTCGAAATTCACCGCCAGCTACCTTACGCCGGAGCCACATGCAGCTGCCGGCAGACTGGGCAGACGCGGGCATGAGTTTCGGCACTCTGCGAATCGCTATCTCCGAGAACGGGGCAGAAACCCGCAACCCTCGACGAGGCAGCTGCACCGAAGGGACGGGTGCGAGCCCAAAGAACAAGGACTCTCGAAAGCAAGCGTGAGTCGGCAGGCTTTCAGCTCAAGCAATCGGGGCGCAAGGGCACTTCTTTGGCGCACACTCAGCCCTCCCGAAAACTCATAGTCGGAGGAGCTCCCACGGCACACACCTCCTCCGCCGCCGCGCCCCGACGGACGGAGAGCCCTGCCAGGTGAGGAGAGTTAGATGTAGGTTTAGGTTTCAAAGTTTAAGCTGCCAGGCTCAAGCCAACAGCGTCCTTCAGCATCTTCGAGTGGTAGGAAGGAGCGGTGGTGGGTTAGGTTGGGGCTTTCCGTCTTCTCTTCTTAGAGAGCGAAGGTGACTCAGACAAGTTGCGGGGAGGCTGCTGATTAGGGCAGGGCGCTGCAATGCAGGTAACAACGATGCAGACTTCGGTCGCTCCACCCAAGAAGCTTGCAGATCCCCGGGTGTGGGACGACCGATCTTGCCTTTGTCGTCCTCGACATTAAGCAGCTCCGACTCATTATTCTACGTTGGGTCAAGGTGGGATTCAGGGTTTCGCTGAAGCTTTCGGAAACCGTTGCAACGGCCTGCAGCATCGGCCACGAAGGGTCAGGAAGATTTCAAAGCTCATGGTCCAAGCGGCTCCGAAATGCTCCTTGTCCCCTCAACGGAACTTCTCGGGTAAGGCCTTGCCCGATGCCTTCATTTCAAGGGCACCACAACTTGTACCTTGCCTCATGTCGACCTTGAAGGCGCAGGCCACACCGTCGACACGCACTCCAAGTCGCAATGGGCGGAGCAAGCAGAGCGCCGCTGCCCTTGAGATGGAGCTTGAGCTGTTTGCGGGATCAGATACAGCGCTTGCTCGTCGCACTGCATCATGTACAGAAGTGCGGACAACGCCCAAGCTTGCCTAGGGCCTAGGGCAATCCGTGGATTCCCATGACCTTGAAAGCAAACGAGACAATGCAACGGATGGGATGAATCGAAGCCCCGAAACAGGCATGGCTGGTTAGTTGCGGCACAGACAGGAGCCTGCAAGTGTGGCGGCGACTCGGCCCGCCGTTTGTCGACGATCGGCGCTCGACACAGCTCCCTGTCGGCGACGGGGCAAGCACGAAGCAGGCGCACAGCTGTGCTTCTGCGGAAAGTCTGCGGCATCCACCGAACCTGGACTCCCTGAACCGTCGAAGATGCAACCTTGCCTGAAGCCCTCGAACTTAACCTGAAAAACCGTGTCTCAGCACTCCATCGCAGGAACTCAAGCGATGAGAGGCTCGCGGAGGCCGGGATTCCAGGGGGTGCAAAGGGAGGTGTCCGGGACTTGAAAGTCTAAGGCCTTAGATCCGAACGGCGGAAGCCCGCCTTGTCCTCGGCAGATGGAGAGAGAGAGACGGACGGAGCAGGCAGCAGGCAGCAGGCAGCGGATGGGACCCGTCTTCTTGCCAACAAGCCTCAGCTGGAGTGACAACTCTCGAGCGAGAGGCTGGATTTTCCGAAGCTCCTGCTTCTCCCAAGCCTCCCGGCACAGCAAGGGCCTCTGAATTTCACTTCCTGCGCCCACGGGTTGTGGCACTGGCCACCGCGTGGCCCGCAGTCTCGGAGAGAGTGCTACTTCGCACCGAGCTGCGAGCTAGCAGGCTCAGGCAGGGAACACGAGAAGGCAGGTCGACCTTGCGGTCGGCCCTCGCGGCAGGGATCTGAAGATTTCAACATGGCGGACCCACAATCGACGAGGTGGGCGCAAGCGGCGCTCTGGCAGCACGGCCAGCTTCAACAAACGAGCAACGGCTGATTCCGGGCACCTGCGAAACCCTACACACCGGAACAAGCCATCCCTGACACCCCTCCCTTCCAGGCACCGCATCCCGTGCGGCTGCATGTTCCACTGGCCGTGCTTACCGGCAGAAACTTTGTGGATGCCTTCCTGTACAGAGCCTTCCCTTTTGGCCCGCATATTGCGCAGCACCCAGCTTCCTTCCTCAAGTGGCATCTACGGAGATACAAACGAAGGACTTCCCTGACGCATGCTGAATGACGATGAAGGCACTTCCATCTGGGTGCCTGCTGCTGCCGGTGCCCGCCTATCTTAAAGAATGAGCCTGACCATGGATGCACGGGGCGATGGCTTCCGGCATGCGTTCCGATGCTCAAAAAGGGCTTATTATGGATGGATGCTGCCCTCGTGGGGTGACAGATATCACTTGGAGCAGACGGAGGGATCTGCTCTCAGGTCCCATGCATGATGCCTTGTCCGCCCCAGCCGCCGGTCGAGCAGAGGCTCCATGATCGCCAGCAGCTGCATCGCGGAGCCTGCACCGCAAATCTCGCGACTGCAACTCGGCTGCTCCCTGAATCTAAGGTATCATCAAGAAGCAACAGCGGTACCGGTAACAACCGTGACAGTCGTGCAAGAGCACCAGTCGTAGTACTCGTAGTACAAATAATAACCATCATGCCTCCGGCGTTCATGGCAAAGATCGTCATGAACATCAATATATAAACGCCATGGAGCAATCTTATAGCCCCAAGATCCAAGTCCGGAGCACCCCTCTCACCACCCCATGAGTCCAAACTGCGCACCCCCAAATCTGCGGGACTGTGGCCGCACTGTGGCGGCCCAGGAGCACGATGTTGGCAGGCGGACATGCGTGGGACTGTGCCGAGAAGACAATGTGCACCCCAAAAACACGAAACGAGGGGAACCCTTAGAGTGAAGGGATTTCGAGGACCACACTGTGTAGTGCCAAGGAAACGAAAGCGGTGGCCTGCTAACCGACTTCGAGAGATCTGCCGTCCAACTGATAGAGTCGCGATTTGCACCCAACATGCACCCCTAAATGCGCCCTTGCGGCGGGAGTTGTGATTCCTACGCCAAACGTATCTGATTTCAGCAATGACTTCGGCCTTCTCATGCCTCCCCGGCGAACGGGGCCACAGCAGGACTGCGGAAGGAACACGATTTGTCTCTCTGAGAGATGTCCACCGCGCCACTGCCCGCGCTCGTGCCGGTCGCGCAGTCTTCGCGGTCACAGTAATGTTAAGGAACTGTAGGGACCACATCATGTTACCGAACTGTTTGGGGGAACAGAGCTAGCATAAGCCTGAAGGCAGCTGCGGCTTCCCAGGCAATGTTGGTTTCAATCGATATGCTTTCATGCGCACTCTTCGTACTAACACTGAAACTTCAAGCTCACCGCCACCTCACCTCACCCGGACGAAACAAGTCAAACCTGTACTGAAGTTCCCATGGCTTGTGATCAATGCCGGCCTCTTAGGTCAGCTCCGCACTTCGCAGCTTGCAAAGGCGACTCCTGCGCAGGCTGACCAGATTGCAGCGGAGATTGCGATGTCTCAATATCAAGAGTGTGATGTACTGTAGGGGCCTTAACAATGAGAATAGGGGTGTTGGGGTATATTATGCTACAATCATCAGGAAACCCCAAAATGGTATAGGTAATTACGAAGGCCCATATACACTGTAGGTCCCTATATCAAGTATGGGCTTGGAGCGAGCTCATCAACTGGCATTGAGAGGCTAGAAATCTCAGAGAACTTCAGCTTGTGGCGTTGATGCGGAATGTCTCGGAATTTCCCAGCAGGTCTCCTCCTGGAACCCTTGGCTTGCGAAGCCCATGCGAAGCGGTCCCCTGCACTTCGCGGTTTCTAGGCAGTTTTGAACCATCCTTTGCCCGGCGGTTTCACTAGTAGCCCGTCAACGCAGGGTCAACGCGGGACTCCCCCCTTGAGCCAAACGGCTGGAGCAGTGGAAATCACCTGATAGAGCTGCCTGGTCTAAGATCTGAAGCCATTTCGTGCGAAAGAGATGTTTTGAGCCGTCCTCTTCTGACTCGGCTGCGGAAGTGCTGCGTTTGCTGGGCGCTTTCCGACTTCCGGCGCGGCTCGAAATTAGTTCATGCTTGTAACTTGTTTCAGCAGCTTTTCGCTTCCAAAGCAAGGCGTGTGATGGGATGTGGCCGGCGGGGATAAGTGATAAGCACGGGTTCAGAACCAGTAGCTCACAGCGCACACTGACAGGGTGACACCTTGATTCTGATTTGCCTCCGGGTGCGCAGGGAGGCAGGAAGCCTCAGCATCCCCTTCGCAGTTTGACTACGCTTCAGTCAAGTCGAAGTTGGTCCAGCGACAGAAGCAGCGGCGACACGAGTGACGACACTATGCAGCACGTATATCGTACATCGGAAGATGCCCAGCACCAGTATAGGCGCCACCACCACCACCACCACCACCACCACCACCGTCGTGGTCATGTTCACAATGGCCATCATTTAACTGTCATGTTGAACTTAGCCGCAAGAGTGAGCATCATCGTCGTCATCGTCAGCTTCGTTATCCCCATCGTCGTCCTCATAACCCTATATCGATAGCACAAACCGAACGCAGCCGAACGCTTCTCCTTCGCTTGTGACCACTGAGCAGACTGGGCAGCTCTGATAAAGCACACTTTTTTGGTCCCCGGCCTGGTACCCCGCTCGGTTCTGAATTCACCGCTGTAGCAGCGGCTTCGTTTCGCGGCTTATCGTAGACACTGGCGCTTTGAAGGTCCAGTGACGGTGCCGCTCGCATGCTGTATGAGAGGAAGAATCAGGCGACGCTTGCCGGTATGTCCAGTCTTCCGAGATGCGCTCATCGTGTCCGGCTCCTCGACTGGCTTCACAGAGTCAAGCTTCACATCTTGCGGCATTGGCCGGTTGAGAGGTGCGGCAGGCACCGCAAGATAACCAGCCTGCTCCAAGCCACACTGCAGCCGCCACGTACCGAATGTCGAATTTCTGCCTAAACTTTGCAGAACCTGCTTCACAATCGCAGGTCCATGCTGCTTGCTCAGAGCTGGCTGGTTCACCCAGAAGGTCCGCCAAAGACAGGAAACTGGATACGTCAGCAGCAAACCAAACTCCTGGCTGGGATCTCCAAGAAACTCAACACGAGCAAAGGACTTGAGGCTGCTCTCCTGCAGGGTAAGGCCATGGATCAGGTCCCAGTAGTCTCTGAAGGCACTCTCTGTGCGGAGCTCTTCCGGGAGTTGCTCTTTGGGCATCTGCCCTTCTTGCCAAATGTGGGTAATCTGTGCTGCTGTCAGCCGCGGCAAGACATGGATCCGGGGTCTTTTGCTGGCCTCAAAGCCCTGGAGGCAGTAGCTCCCGGCCAGTTCAGGCGCCCGCGAGGAGCGGGCGAGGAAAGGAGCCAACGGCTGTACCAGCCGCACATGAGCAGAGAAGCGCAGCTCTGCTGTGATCTGAGAGGAGGAAGCCGATGCCTTGTCACATTCCACATCCACGCAGGGAACTCGAAGAGAGGGTCGCTGAAGGATGTCCGTGCTGGACATCTGCGACTGGAACAGTCGGCACGGAAATTCCGCAGATTGCCAGGAATCCCTGCGCAAGCTGTCCCGCACAGCAAAGGCTACCAGCCGGCGAAGGATGGCATCCGTAGCCTTTGCCGCCGGCAGGTTCGCAGCGGCTCGATCGGGTAAGAAAACGATGGAGAAGCGATGCTCCATTTCGAGAAGCACTTCGTGTGCAATGAGCATCTCCGAGCCGCTGCTCGGTGCCATGATGGCCACCGCACTTCCGGACGCAGGTGCCGCCAGCAGTTCTGCACCTCTCTCTCTAGCCTTTTGGACAAGAAGGCGGCTGAGCTGCACAGCGGGGTTGCGGAGCACGTAGACTCGTTCTGGCGGCCGCTGCAGCAGCAACGAGCTGCCTGGCTGCAGCTGGGCGCAGCGATGAAGAGGAAGGCCATCCCCCAGGAGGGCCAACCAACGCTCATCGACACACCTGAGAGTCTCAGCAAAACGTGAACCCAGCCTGAACCCATAGACCCAACTTGGCCTCAATTACTACTCGTTCGGTCCTTGGTGCCAATGTATGCTACTATTGGGGATCCGTAGTTTTGTGAAACCCCCCACCTCCGCAGGCTTGCAGAGCCTTGTGCTGAAAGAACTCGCAGACCACGGAAATCCCGATCGGGTCCAACGCCAAGCATGAGCTCTACCGCAACTCCATGACCTGCAACTCCAGTCTGAATTAAATTATAGTGGGGTTCTACGTTGAGGATCCTACTGTTTCTGCCTTAAGGTCCACTTTTTGCTCGAGGCTCGCCTGACTCGCCTGGCTGCGCCCACTGCGAATGAGATCTCTTCCAGATTCCAGAGACATCGATGCAATTCAAGTTCGAAGCCTTTACGGCAGACACCTCCACCGCCAGGCAAGACTCAAGGACGAAAGGGAAGAAAGGGCAAACGCTGAAGCTGCTCCCAGCAGGAGCGTCGATTGACAAGCATGCCTTGTGCTCGCCTTTTCTCATCTCACTTGCGGCCTCCATGTCCGGCTGGAGTTGAAGTCCAAATCTCCTGCATGGGAACTTCTCGCTGCCCGCTCTCGCTCTGGCTGCGGAGAGGGAGAGCGACGCAGTTCCAGGCGTAATTCCCTCGGCTGCCTCGCCATGCAACGGAAGCAGCACTGATTTCGCGGATGCCGGCCTCAATGGCATTGCTCGGAGCAACAGCCAGCAGCCGAGGTCACCCTCTGCGGGCTAAGTTGGGCAAGGCAGCTAAGCACTCAGAAATGCCGACTACGATCGCATGTGAACAAGCTGTTGAAGATGTGGAGCTGTGATTCTGGGACTTGCATGCTGTGGCGCTAAGCAGCTTCCATGCCCTGCTGAGCCCGCGCTCTTAGTGGCCACGATGAAACACAAATGCAAAGCATTCCCCACTGCAGAACCTACCTGTACAAGCTTGCACGGAAAGTTGATTTTCAGGTCGGCGGCCGGTGCGCCGGTGCATTATCAGGGGGTGTTCCTGTGTGGACTTTGCAGGCAGCACCCTGTGCATTAGATGGGCAAAAGGCAGCTTCCCTCTTCGGGAGGTGCACCCTTGCGATGCCGACGCCACCTCTGATCGAGACCGAGATTCAAGACGGGCTACTGACAGCTTATGGATTGAGATGAGTCCCCGCGACAGAGGAAGGGCCATTTGGCAGAGCTTGCATACGACATGTCCGAGGCATCTCGACTGTCGGCCCTTGCTGGCACGCTAGGCCGAGGTAGCCTCGCTAGGGTGAGACCTCACTTCTTTTCTTTCTTCTCCTTTTTCTCCTTCTTCTCCTTCTTCTCTTTCTTCTCCTTGTCCTTTCCTGAAGTCTCTTCCTTCGATGGCTCCGCGGGCGCCTCTACCGGAGCGTTGGTCTCCTTGGGCTCCTCCGCCTGGGCCGCCTTTCCCCCCGCCCCTTCTGCCTCGCTCTCCGGGCCCAGGCTGTTACCGGAGAGCTGCAGGCGCCAAGCCCTTGGGCTCATCAGCTTCCTTGGCTGACTTCTGAACCCCTCCTAAAAGTTAAACTTTTAGCTACCTTACTATAAATCATATAGAAACCCAAAAAGTTAAAGTCCTAAGAGCCAAGAAAAAGAACGCCAAGCTTCTCCACGGAGGAGGCCTTCTTCCAGGCCTCCAGGCGCATCAACACCAGGGTGCCCGCGAGGCTGCTGGGATGCCCATTTTCCCCGGGCTGCAGGTCCTGGTTTTCAATGAAAGCCTTCAGGTCCTCGTGGCTGATCTGCCCCTCCTTGGCCAAAGACGACTTTTCGAGGATGCTGGAGACGAAGTCCACCTCCTCGTAGGTGATGTCTCCGAAGCAGACATGTGTGCCGACCTGGAGTTCGTCCTCCTTCAGGAGCCGGAAGACCTCAGGCAACTCCCCGACCTCGATCATGCCACTCCGCTTCTTCTTGTCCACCGTCTTCAGCACTTTCAGAACTGGGTCCGTCGTCTTGTCCTGATCAGAAGGTGCTCTATACAACTCTATACCACCCTCACATCCCCTATGTAAGCACCCATGCCATTGAAAAAGCACAAGGACCAAAGGGATGGCCTCGTGCTCCAGGACCACCTTGACCATCAAAGCAGCAAGCTCCGGAGGGTCGTGGCTTCCTTGGTTCACCTCAACGGACAGCTCCTCCGCGTGCTCCGTGACGGACCGATCCAAAAGGCGCCTCAGGACCTCAAGGGGTCGGAGCTCTGCTGAAGTCAAGAACTTGCTTCGTAAACCTGGGCATGGCTGGACGATCTTCACTCACTCTGTGCAGAAGGTAGCTCAAGCTTCTATAGAACCCCAGACTCATCCCATAACTCATATTCAATGAAACTCCGGCCTCCAACGCCGCCGTCTCACAGGCAGCACTCCGCTGTGCCTCGGGGACCCCCGATGCGCTGACTTCCTCCTCGCCGCCCTCCTTCCACCTCAGCTTGAACTACCAGGTTTAGGGTTTAGGGCTTAAGGCTTTGAAGGATTTCGATTTGTTCGGGGGGTTTCGTGTTCAGGACGTTGGGGGGTTCATTCCCTAAGGCTGCACGTGCAGAATCTAATCTGGAGTCTTGAGAAGCTGCCCGTATCAATGTTACCGTTCTGACCTCAATCCCATTCACACGACGAGTATGAACAACGATTTCCAACAACGTCCCGGGGGCTTCTCGTATTTTGTCAGATCCTGGCTATACTTGGCCATGGCCTGCTGATGTTTGTCCCACTTGTCCTTGACACCGTCATACTCCTTCTTCAAAGCCTTCAGCTTCTTCTCCGGAATCTCCGTGCCGTCGGCCGTTTGGGTTGGCACTCCCTTGTCATCGAAGGCGCCGAACTTCCCATCATGCTTCCCGGACTTGAAGTGGTCCGCGGGATCCACCAGACCTGCCGAGCGAAGTTCCCAACCGCCCACGCCGAAACTCCTAAACTCTGAAAGCCCGCGATCCCATACTCCCCTAAGCCCAAAGCCCCCTAAAATATGGAGACTACCTGGCTCTATAAGGGGTATATAAGGCCTAAAATCTTCAGACTGAAAGCCCGCGATCTCAAACTCCCCTAAGCCCAAAGCCCCCTTGCCCCAAACCGCCCCAAAAAACCTCCGAAAATGTTTTCTGAGGAACTCTAAACCCTAAACCCTAAACCCTAAACCCCCCCAAACAAATCCAGGCCTTTGGGAGCCTTGGGCTCTTTGGGTGCCTTCATCTTCGTCGGCTTTTTGACGGCTGGCCAAGGGCAAGTCTTCAAACCCAGACCAGAGACTCCAATATCCCTTATTTAAGGAGTATACCTTAAATTATAGTAGGATCCTTAGTATGATTTAAGGTATGTTCCTTAATTAAGGGATATACCTTAAATTATAGTAGGATCCTTAATATGATTTAAGGTATGTTCCTTAATTAAGGGATATTGGAGTCTCTGGGAGCTTCGCTTTCGGGCTTCGGGCGCAGGATCTCGGGCCTACGATGCATGCTCTGGGGTCTTGCAGACGGTTTACGGTTTAGGGGTTTAGGGGTCTAGGGTTTAGGGATTTAGGGGTTTAGGGGTTTAGGGTTTAGGGTTTAGACGCCAACTAGCCCGGGCAAGACTTGCGGCTTCCAGCACTCCATCTCAACAACCAGTGCGAAGAGATCTCTTGAAAGCCTATAAACTAAAGCCAAAGTTGAACTCTGAACCCCAAACCACCAAGACCTTCTCCACTGAGAGGTCAGAGACACACGTCAACCAAAAGCACCATGGAAAATCAAAGTCGCACTCCAAGGGATGTCCCTTGTGCCTTGGATCTTGATTCCTTCCCACAATTGCTGATCGTCGCTCAGCGCCTCAACATTGACCACAAAGGACGTCAGCCGTGACGACTATGACGGCAAGACCGAACTTGCACAAGCACAAACACGCAATTCTGATGGAAATCCTGTCAGCAACTGTAGCAATATGAACGATCCTTCCATCACCATTATCATAAACAGCACACGGTAGATTCTCTGCCAACAGATCAGGACCACGACGACCACACTACCACTGCTGCCACTACCGCTGCCGCTACCATTACCTATGACACACTACCACGACGACGACGACCACCTCCACTACTACTACTGCTTACTACTAGTACGACTGCTGCTACTGCTACTGCGACTGCCATTGCTGCCACTACAAACTACTCCCAACAACAACCCACTACTACTCCTCCTCCTCCTCCTGCTGCTGCTACTGCTGGTGGTGGTGGTGCTGCTGCTGCTGCTGCAAGCCACCCCCGTACCAACGACCTGCCGGCTGAAACCATCATGTCCATCATCACAAGCACTAAAGCTTGCAAAGTCGACAAATTGATGTTTGAGGCTTGTGGTAGGACATTACGAAGGTACTGTAAATAACGAGTAAAATGCACGTGCGCACAAGCGAGTCGTCATTACCCCCACGCCCCCCCACCCCCCTAACCCGCCCACGCCCCGAACCCTTCCAAAATCCGAAGCTCCAGTTTGCAAAGTCGACAGGTGGATTTTGAAACAGCAAGAAGTGGTAGGACATTACGAAAGTACCGCAAATAACGAGTATAACCGTCGTTGGTAGGGGGTGGGGGCGCCCACTACTACTACTACTACTACTACTACTACTACTACTACTACTACTACTACTGCTACTACTACTACTGCTACTACTGCTACTACTGCTATTGCTACTGCTACTGTTACTACTGCGACCACTACTACTACTACTACTACTACCACTACTACTACTACTACTACTACTACTACTACTACTACTACTACCTCTACTACTACTTATCCTACTACTCCTACTACTACGTACTACTACTTCTTGCAATATTCTTCTTGCCACAACTTTGATCATGGTTCCCAAGGGTTAGCGCTGGATGAGTTTGGGCCATTCAATCGTCTAGGGGGCAAGCATAAGCTTCCTAGTGCAGTGTTTAACCCAGCCGTATGCAATCCTGATGACAACACCGTAGGCAAGCGATGAACCCCCAAGCCAAGGCCCACACCATCAGCTTCTTCATCAGAGGGTCGTGCACACTGACTGACTTAAAGCAGCGGTCCTGCCCACGAACGTACCACAACTTCAATTGCCTTGTTCTTGCAGGACCGTATGTGCTCGCAAAGTAGCCATTGAGGGTCTGCGATTTCGACGGTTAGAGGCTCTGAGCTTCCAGAGCTTGGTTGCAGGTTCCACTGTGGCCGCCCGTCGCAGAGGCAAAGCAAACAACGCATCTCCGGCTGCTGTGGGCTACGTGGGATCCTCCAGTCCCTTGAGCTTCTTCGCCACGGCTTTGTCCTGGTTTTGAACAGCAGCAGATGAGGATGTCCAAAAAGGACTGTGCCAAGAGATCTGCTGACAGAATCTTGGCTCCGGGGTGTCCTTGCGAACTCTGGCGTCCAACTTCTGACCCACGACTGGCTCAAGCCTTAGTTATCCGACTCTTGCAGCGCTCAAGTGACATAAGTCTATGAGCATGAGAAGTGACAAGACATGCCAGCCGAGACAACAAGGACGACGACGACGATGTCAACACCCACACGAATCACAGACAACTTCCGGCGAGATGGAAGGGCTTGATCGCAGCATGGGATGTTGTCAAACATTGGGTCATTCCCGGAACCCTCATGTGCAACAACGGGCACTGCGTTACATGCTTCATGATTTGAACGACTTTGGTTCACTTACCAGATACTCTTGCAGTGGGCAACTCAGTGATGCTGGTGGCAACTACATTGGTGTAGCACAGAACTTGAAAGGGCTTCGTCAGACCATCTGTGCCTTGACTGCCGACGTGTAAACGACCGTTTTCGACTTCAGCCTGCAACGCTTCGTTGCACAGCTGCCGTTTGCACATAGACTTGCATCACCTGCTTGTGCTCACTGAAGCACCATACTTTCTGTGCAGGTTTCTCCTGTTTCACTCCAATCAACTCAGACTTCGGCCCGCAAAACACCAACACAAACACCATCGCCACCGCCATCAGCAGCGGCGCCAAAAGCAACAGCGACAGCAGCAACCACCACGACGACGAGTCAGACCCGTTCAATCGCTCGGCAACGCCTACCATGAAGAACAATGTCGGCATATTGAAAGTCGACAGGCTTCCTCAGGCCAGGACTCATCGGACCACACCGCCCTATCCCGGTCCTCCGGAACCTCCTCCACTACCACGACCAGCGGTGTCCTGCCGACTTCACTTTGGAGAGCATGGGAAAATCATCAGTCCAGCACACACATGGGTCTCGGGGTTCTGGGAAGCAGAAGCGCTGCAAGCCACGTCAGTAAAATTATTCTCCGAGTTTTTCCCCGGCTTCCTCTGGGTAATTATGCCGCAATATGCTGTTGCATTTTGCAAAGCCACGTGTCACGTGGCCACTACTCAGACACTCAGACAGCAGCGACCTACAACTGCATTCAAAATTCAGATGCAAGCGTTGGTTGCTCTTTGGTCGCCCTGGTCATTAAGAGTGAGGGGCCCGGAAGCAGAGAGGGCAAGCTCAAGGAAGCTGAGATGATGCCCTCCCAGGTCTCTGTTAGGTGGCTTTGCCAATGCCCACAGTCATAGTCAGCTTCTGCTGACAACAGCAGCAGCAGCCCTTGAGGCAATCCGAGACGACTGCCAAGGAGGAGACTTCCGAGCGGCGACTGGAGACGCTCTCCGGGGTGCTCCTTGCCGGAGTCGCCCTTCCTGTCGAAGCCTCGCGGAGAAGTATCATGATGATCACTGTAAGGGCTAACATGGGCATAAGGGCTAACATGGGCATTTCATCCTGAGTACAACGGTTTTGCTGCTACCACTCAAACTATTTCCGCATCACTAGTGTGACTTGTCATTCGTGGCAGGATGTCTGCCACTCGTGATGACTTCCGTCCTTGTCTATGTACGAGTACCATGAGCCTGAGCACAAGTTTTTCAGTGTTAGTCGCAGCACCATCATAGCGTCACTATGACATGAGCAAAGCACTAATTGCGTGAGTACGTTTACTAGTATTACGTAGTGTCCGTGCGGGTACGCATATGTGTGTTGATACTAGTACCAGTGGGAAGTGGCAGTCAGTATGTCTGCTAAAATTTGCTCGCAAGTGCTTTCGTTCTGTAGGTGATTTCTATGCTTCAGTGTGCTGTTGTTGGAGTGGCAAGAACTGGAAATATGCGAAGCTTCAGTTTTACTCCACAGGTGCTCTCTCTCTCTCTCTCTGTCATCTTGGGGGGGGAGGCTCTGTTCATGTTGTGCTATACCGTGCGGCCCCTGCTGCCACTGCAGGGAGTTCGAGAAAATGCAGGAAGACATCCTCGGGTCTGGCCTTCCGCTCAAGAACAGACCCAATCATGGGGATGTTCGAGATGATGGTGTTCCGCTTCTGCTGCTGGGCGTTCCCCTGGGTAATGGCCGTCTTCAGGACATCTGCCACCTGTCGGCGTGAGCGCTTTCAACTGGAAAGTCTGGCTGGGGCCAAGGCTTAGCGTTATCACAGGATTTCGAGCTATCCTAACCCTCGACAACCTTCAACATATGCTTACAACCTAAGGAACTCAAACCCTGCAAGAGAGAAGAAATCCCGTTCGGCCTCCAGAAAACGCCCTTCCTTGGCAGCCCGGAGAGGGGTCAGCATCCCGTGCCCGGTCACTGTCACGGACCGCTCCTGCTTGCGACTTGAGTTTACGGTAGGACGGTAGGTTTTGAAGGCTTACTGCTTTGGATGATTTACGCACTCCAAAAACTCTCCAATGTCAGAAGCCAGGCAGGCTGCGCTGCACAGGGCAGGGCTGGGAGGTGCTGGGAGGCTGAGGCTGGGAGGCTCCAAAAGGGAGGGTGAAAGACGGCATGGCTTCCTGCACCCCGTGGTTTTTGGCTGACAGAATGGAGGGTGAAAGAATATCTGGCTTCCTTCACCTGCCCCCCCTGTCTGGCGAACAAAAAGGAGACCCGACAAACGCGCAAAGAATTGTATAACTCCCGCAGCATTGTATAATCCACCGAAGAATACGGACCTCTAAGACTCTAAGTCGAAGGCATGATACGCATAAAGCGAAACAGATACACCGCCTAAACCCAACAAAAAAAGGCACACCTTTCTCCGATTCAAGAAAGGGCTCCGGATCGGCGCCGAACTCCAGCAAGAGCCGGACGATGCTCGTGTGGCCTTTGTGAGCGGCACCACAGAGAGGGCTCCAACCTGCTTCTGGGCTTATGGGTGCCACGGTTGAAGGGGTTTAGGCGTTTAAGGGTTTAGGGCTTACAGGCTTGAAGGCGTAAGAGTGAACTAAGCTCAAGGGGATCTTAAGGCTTAGAGTTGTTGGAGCCCTTTTCCGGTGGGTGTGCTTCCTACGTTTAAGGTTTCCGGCCTTTTTTCGTTCCGCACTCGGACTTTTTTTGTTCGGTTTTTGATCGTTCGGGATTGGAGTTTTGAGGTTTACGACGGTTTACGGTTGTCCGGGTCTCTCGGGTTTAGGGTTTCGGGTTCTCAGACTTCCGGGATTAGGGCCTTCAAGGTTTTGGAGGCAGAGGGTTTTGGGTTGAGGTGCGATTTAGGTTTCGGGATTTATTTTTGCGGGAGTGCTTGGAGAAGTTGGAACTGCGTTTGTTGTCTAGTGTGGGGCCCGGCCCGGGCATCCAAAATCTTCGGGCTTCGCAGCTGAGAAGGGGCCTTTAAAAAAAAGCCCTCAACCCTAAATCCCTAAAGGCTAAACCTCTATCCCGGAAACCTAAATCCCATAATTGATCCCGAACCCTAGGCTGCCCACAGAACACATGGGTGGTTGTCAAAATGATGGTCCCCTTTTTTGGGTCCTCATTATGATACGGCACCTATCATTTAGGGTACCCCAAAAGGGATCATAATTTTGACAACCCACATGGCTTCCTAGCGCCGGCCTGTGGAATCCGTGGCTTCCACGTCTGCGGAGAACTCAAGAAGGTGGCTGGTGACCAACTGCAGGGTTTAGGGTTTAGGGTTGTGACAAGGGTTTAGGGTTTAGGGTTTAGGGTTTTAGGAGGGAAACATCTGGGACTGGAGAGCAAGAAGAGGAACGAGAAGGAGATCGATAATTATCATATTGATGGTGGTACTAAAAAAGGACTAACAAGCACAACAGAAAATACTTATATTCATAGTCACAACAACACTTCTAGACATGACAAATCATTACAATCCTAGGAAGACGAATACTCTTCTGGATCTTGGTTTGGGGTTTAGGGTTTAGGGGTTCAGGGGTTTAGGGGTTTAGGGTTTAGGGTCTATCTTGGTTTGGGGCTCCTTCCCTGAAAAAATCTCCCGGACCTGGTACCCTTGCCACGCAGATACGTGGAGTGCACGATCGCCTTCCCCTGGAAGGTTGGGATCCGCTCTCGCTCTTAGAAGCACCTCAGGGGCACTTCAAGTCCTAGACCCTACACCTAAACCCTAAGCTTCATGGCTTTTAGGGTTTCACTTCTTCGAAATCCGGCTTATAGGGCCTCTCTATCTATCTATCTACCTACCTACAACCTCGCTATCTATTTATGTATTTCTCTATCTATCTATCTATCTATCTATCTATCTATCTATCTATCGTTCTTTATTTCTTCATGTCTGTATTTCTTTCCTCTTTCTTTATTATTTATTCTTTGTGTATTTCTTTAGTTCTTTCTTTATTTCTTTAGTTCTTTCGTCACTTCTGTCTTTCTTTCTATATACGGTGACCGTGTATATATATATATACACAACGGGTTGGGGCTTTAAGGCTCTTAGGGTGAATCAGGGTTTAGCGCAGAAGCACCTCGAGGACTTCAGCCTGTCCCGAGAAGGCCGCCTCCTTCAGAGGCCACCGGTCGTTCCTGGGCTCTTCTTTAAGGGAGCCTGGGGTTAGGGATTTAGGGTTATTTTGGGGGGTTTAGGGCTTTGGGGTTTAGGGATTTAGGGTTTTTTGGGGGTATAGGCTTTAGGCTTAGGGGTTTAGGGGTTTAGGGATTTAGGGTTTTTTGGGGTTTAGGGCTTAGGGCTTAGAGCCTGGATATGGGGTTTCGAAGGATTAGGATCTGGGGTTTGGGATAAGGACCTAGGCTTTAGGGTGACCTAAGGCTGCAAATTTTCGTGGCCAGGCCAGGGATCTGATGATCTGATGTATGTATGATGATTATTCGGGTAGCTCAACCCTAAACCCTAAACCCTAAACCCTAAACCCTAAACCCTAAACCCTAAACCCTAACCTGAGCTCTTTTGCAAGAACCACGGCTCTCGTCCGCCATGTTCGGGTCCGCCCGGTCCGAAAGCAGCTCTCTAACTCGTGAGGCATCAGAGGACTTGGCAGCCTCGGCCAAAAGGGCGGCCTTGTGGCGTTTCAGCCGCTCCTCGATGTCAAATCGCTCCTTGTGCTGCTGGGGATTCCCCAGCCAAGCGCCACCCGGCATGGCTCCGCTGGATCTCATGTGCTGTGCGCTGATGTCTCTCCAAACTCTGACTTCGGTGGGCCCGGCTGTTTCATTTCCAGTGCTAGGCCTGCGGCTTACGGTTGAGTCAGGAACTCCTTGACTTTTTTTGAAGGACTGTGTGGCAAGTCAACATGAAACGGCAAGGAGACATTCTGACCATGTGAATGAAAACGCGCTGCAGTGAGTTACGGGTAGCCAAGCACACGGTCCGGGAAGTTGGCGACAAGGGCCGTAGGTGCTCCACCTCCTCCTTGGGGTTAAATGCGGGAGCGTTGTCCGTAGATTGCACAACGTACCAACAAAAAGCCTGTTGAGGCCCGGACGGTGTATTGCACTTCGGCATACTTCTCCAGGCATTGCTTCCGAATCTTGGACAGTAAGTAGGCTTCGTACTTTCGCTTGTCGTTTTGCCATTTGTCCCACCTCAAACGACAGGCACCCACAGCGAGGTCCAGAAGCGCATGACATTCGAGCATCAGGCGGCTTCTGAAGCAGAGCCAGATCCTGCGCAAGGGCTCTGGGTTTGATCCAGTGATCTATAGGTTAAATGCGCATCTCACTGGACGACGAGGGGATACGACTATTCTGACAACTGCATTTGTTTACTGTTTGGATTGGGATTCGGGGTTGAGGGCTGACGCTGCGCAGCTTTCGCTTCATTGAGAACCATCGCGCACGCTCTATGTTGCTGGATGCTGGGGGCAGGGGCATGCCCAGTACCACCACTCTAAATCCTCAACCATGAATCCGAATTCTTACACCGACGCTTACTTGGCGTCCTTCTTCAGTGCTGCCAACTTCTTCTTGTCAAGCGGCTTGCCTTCGGAATCTGCTGTCGGGACCTCATGAGACTCTTGAAGCCCTGAACCCTAAACCCTAAACCCAGGCTTTGGTGTTTAGGCCCTTTGTGGCTGAGGTCCGCCTGTGATCGTTCTGTAGCCAGTGTTCCCGCTGCATACCGCTGTCGATCCAACATTATCGCGAGGTCGCCGCGCTGCCCTGCAAAAGTTGCGCTCGATGTTTGGTTGCAGTATGCAACTTGGGCAACTACTTGCTATGAGCATATAGCATCGCTTCGCTTCGCTCAGGGTGACCCGCGGTCGAGATATGGTCGAGGCCGTGCTGGGTCTGCCATAACCTGTTCGATTAAACCTTTCTCATATTGCAAAGGATGTGACCAAAAACCACAACATCCCTTCATCATACTAAGCATCGCGCTGGCACACAAAGTGTGTACATTTTCAATTAATCTGCGGGGACTGCCGTCCTTCTTCAGTTTTCCCATATCTGCTCAGAGGCTCGCTGGGAATACCCACACTTCGTGGCCCATGGGTAGTCCCCCGCACTTTCTTTCCCTTCGACTTGCATCGTCAGCGGCTGGGTGGCGCAATGTTCTGTGCTGTGCAGACAACGTTTAGGAATCGAGGAAGGAGATGATCAACACTTGTCTTGTCCCATTTCTGCCGCGGGTTCCCGAAAAAATTACCCTGCTGGTATTCACAGTCACCAGCGCCTGACATGCGTAGTACTTGGCCGGGTACAGTAGGCCGGGAGCCTAAACGTCCTCACGCAGTGCCGCGGCCGAAGCCACGACACCTGCAACACCGCCACAGAAGCCAAGGCCCAAACCCCATCCGGACCTCGTTCACCGTAGTCCTTGGAAGAAAAGGAGGACGGGCTTAGGGTTTGAGGATTTAGGGTTTAGATGGGTTCAGGGATTTGCGGTTGTCACAAGGGAAAGGACAATAAGCACATAGAGTCCCTTCTTGTTTCATGCGGCACATTGGAAGCTCCACCCGGGTCAAAGCCGAGGCTTTGGGGGGCTATTTTGAGACCACCTTCGTTTAACCCTAAACCCTAAACCCTAAACCCTAAACCACCTTCGTTTATGGCTTTAGGGTTCTTCCAGGAGCCAGAGCATCTCCCAGATCCACAAGACTCCGGCTCTTAAGGCCTGTTAAATCCCAAGCCCTATAAGCCCTAAACTCTGTAGCCGTTATAGGCCCCATAAACGCTGTCGAGGTGAGTATGAATCTTTGTGAAAATTGTTGAGCCCCTGCCCCCAGAAATCTGGGGCAGCTGCACTGAACAGCGTAGCTGGATCCGTGGGCTGCTCACCGGGCGGCTGGACTTCCACATCCCCTGAACCGGGATGAAAAGCTGTTACTGTCGCTCCAACGGTTGCGACACGAAGCTTACGGGCTGCCTAGACGCCCCGCACCCTCAAAGCCAGCGCCTCCACTCTGCTTTTGCTTTTCAAGCCTTGCTGTGGCGACATCGCAGCAGTCACACAAAACATAAGACTCTCTTCCTTTCGGGCTCCGGCGCTTTCCAAGAGGCCATGCGATCAGCCACCTGGGTCATAGACAGGCAGGAGAGACTCTCCGGAGTCCCGAAAAGCAAAAGCTCTTCTGTAAGACAAAGCCCCGTGCTGCCATGTTTTTGAAGCTCTCGTCGTAGGAGGGGTAAAGCCTGCTGCGCCGTGTTTAAACTCCCTTCTGTCAGCACTGCTTCTAAGGACTCTTGCTGAACGCCCCCTGACTGCTGTGATTCTGATGGCTAGTCCTCGTCTCCTGGGCACCGCCGGTGGCAGAGGAGACAAGGGAAGCAGTAGCAGGTGCTGCGAGGATACATGTGCATGACTGCGCATGCATGCTCACTACCTGGAACCTTCGCAGCATGTAGATTCACGTCCATCCCACCTCCTCTGCCTTATATCTTGAACCCCCCCCCCCCCACGCGCGAAAGAAAACTGGCCGGGGCGGCTCATCTCGGAGAAAAGCTTTGACATTTTCCTCAACAGACATCTCGAAAGCCTGGGCTTGGCGCTTGGAGGTGTAGAGGTGTGGCACGGATGGGCTTACTGCATGCTTTGCTTTGCATATCTGGCATATCAGGCATATCTCACCCGAGCCCTTGAAGCCTAAATCCTCGAGCGTTGAGTTCGAACCCGTGGGCTCCAGCTTTCCCCTGCTGGGCGTGGCCAATCTGCACGTCTCTGAAAATTACCCGAGACCCGGTGCCATAGGAGTTCTCAAAAGGAAAGGGCGTGAAGGGTCCTGCTATGAGGGATCTGTACAGGGCCCCTCATGTTCCGAAACTTATGGAGCACCTCGAAGAAGCGAATGGCAATCCTCTTTGAGGCCACGCTGGTCTTAGCACCACCTGCGCACTGCTGCAATCAATGGACTTCTCGCTAAGGGCTGGGACGATTGGCGTCTGCAAGCTTGAAACAGGAGGTGTGTGGAGTCAGTTGAAAAGTGGACGGGACACAGACCCCACACCTTTAGAGAAACCAGGAGCCGCTGACCTCACTTTTAAGGAGCCCCACCTGCGTATCCATTAATTATCCGCGTAGGCCAGGTGTCAGGATCAGTCTTCGTAACATGACGAAAACGCTGAGCTTACGGTAACCATGCTACGATTCTTGAACCATTCGTGATTCGCGGCCTGTCGACTTCGATCTGGAGGTGGCTTTTTCACCTAAGTAAGGTTTAGGCAGTTCAAGCATAGCCTCAGTTCACGAATTTGGGATTTGGGGAGTAGGGTTGGGCGATGCCCGCCACCTACTTGGGAAGCGCTGCAGTATCCAAGCAGTGACGGCACGGCAACGGCAGCAAGTTGAACATCTCAGAAGAACAGCGATGACTGCCACATATCAGCATCTTGCCC